>PVKA01005896.1:0-87425 GCA_004027165.1 Ctenomys sociabilis
GATACACTGTATCATAGAGATATATGTATACCTATGTTTATAGCAGCACAATGTGTGATAGCAAAATCTTGGAAACAACCAAGATGTCCATCACATGAAGAATGGTTGAAAAAGATGTGGTATTTCTATATAATGGAGTATTACTCCGCTATTAAGAATGATAAGTTTGAAGCATTTATACTGAAGTGGATGCCACTTGCACATATACTCATAAGTGAAATAAACCAGACACACATGTGTAAATATCGTTTAGTCAGTATTTTTTGATCATGAATCTTTGCATTCATAAAACTGCAATAAGGAAACATTTTATTATTGTCTGAATAAGGCAAAATTTAAAATTTATGAAGCTAATGACTTTATTTCTCTGACTCACCAGTCACCTGAATGCAGTCCACTAAGTTCCCAAGCTCCTTTTGCCTTCCCTGTTTAATTTCTAGACAAAGAAATATAAATTTACTAGTCAAATTGGGACTGTGGAAGTATTGTGGCAGGCAAGTATTAACTAAGGCCACTATGTTAGCTTACATACAGAAATTTAACACTTAACGCTTAAACCTTAAACTATCACAAATACTAAAAATTACTATAATTCAAAATTTTTGAAACTTAACTGAACCTATGCTTAATTTTATAACAAATATAAGTACTTCACATTAAAGTACGCAGCAAATCTCAAGCAGTACGTAACAATATTCAACACTTAAAATTCCCCTAAAACTATGAGAAAAAAAGTAAATGTATGAAACAAAGAATTTTATGATTTTTGGGACTTAATTCCCACCACAATGGCAACAAAGTATGGAAGAAGACCACTCATTGTCGTAAATGGGGCTAAAGGGGGTAAAACCCTGTTCCCACTGTCCCTAGGTCTATTTTTAGCTATAGTTTAATGCATTTCAAGTGATGCTGCCAAGCAACGTCATTTCGATTAACACAGAGTCAAAATGACTGTTTTCAAGCCTTGGTGAAAGCAGCATGGATAGCAAGACTCCGTTCTGTGGGACTTGTTTTGTTCACCTCCAGATCTTTCAGAAATTCTGCCCCTATGACATCACTGAGAAACACATTTTAAATCACAGAACACATATTTAATTACAAAAGTAACTTAAATTATGAAACTAGTTGTTAAAATTTGCCATCTTTCCATTGAACTTGAATTTGCAATTGGATGTGTAATTTATTTTTATCACTTTATTTGTTCTTTTATGATTAATATATTCCTGTTTTAATGCTTCCATACATTATTTATTATATGTATTTTCCTTATTTAGGCTTCGCTTGCATTTTTACTTAATTTAACTCAAAAATTCAGCCTTGGGGATATTTTTGCCTGCATATTCTTGCTTGTTTGATATTTGAGGGTGTTCATTAATTTATCATCTGTAATAATACCAGAATTAAAAGTGAAATGAAAACTTATTTTTCTTTGTTCACTTCTTGTGTTATGTTTTCAGAAGAGTCCAGAGGAGAATACAGTAAGTATCATCGTTTCTCAATAAATATTTGGTTCCCATTAGTAACATTTTCCTCCATTGTAAATGTTTTAAGAAAAAATCTTATCTGAATATATGAGTACTTAGTGAAGTTTCTAATGTAGATTTAAAGTAGTCTGTTAAATTCCCAAATTTAAAGAAATAATGAGAGAAAAGGTAGAAGAGATAAGAAAGGAGAGAAAGAGGAAGGGACAAGTGAGAATAGAGAAAAATGTAAGCCACAGTGCTTTGTAGGAATAGTTTGTCTAATAAAAATTAAACCCTTTTAGAGATTAAAAATGATGAGAGTTACCCTGGCATGGTGGCACACATCTGTAATCCCAGCACTTGTGAGGCTGAGGCAAGATTGCTATGAGTTCAAGGCTATACAGTTAGTTGGAATACACCAGAAAGACTGTCTTAAGAAAGAAAAGAAAAAGAGATACCTGGTGGACCAGTCTCCAAGTACTCATGCCTGATCAGTAATGCCTCCCTGAATTCCCAAGAAACAGATGACAAGAGCTGAAGCGGATGTGCTAAAGTTAGGGATCCAAATTCTAATGACGTATCTCATGTTTTTCTGTTATTTGTTTCAGCACCATCAGCCAACTCCCTAGGTAAGTCCTTCTGGCTTATTTTTAATTCTAGTGCCATCTGGTTTAGAAGCTTTACTTCTGTTCTTGTATTTTTAAGAAGTTTTAAAACAAGTACAAAAAAATTAAAACTTGTATCTCCACACCCTAGATATAACAAACCGGTACTATTTTATTCTATTCCTCCAAGTACAGTAATGTTGAAATCCCCCTTGTCCCATCTCTAGACCAACTCCCCTCCCCCCCTCCATACTGTAAGCCGAGCAGGAGCGCTCGAGCTCGCTCACTCGCAGCTGCCTCCTCTTCTTTGTGCTCTCTATGCCTCGCTGGAGTCATGTCGGTCACAGAGAGCAACTCAGCTGCATCTTCCCTGTCCAACAGACTGCAGCCACGCCAGGATGCTACAGGAAGGGAACTGGGTCACGGTGGTGCTGGGTGCACAGTGGGGCAAAGGGAAGGTGGGGGATCTGCTGGCTCAGGACGTCGACATGTGTGCCATTGCCAGGAAGGAAATAATGCTGGCCACACAGTTGTAGATTCTGTGGAATATGATTTTCATCTTCTACCCAGTGGAACAATTAACCTGGATGTCACTGCATTCACTGGAAATAATGTGGTAATTCACCTACCTGGGTTGTTTGAAGAAGCAGAAAAAAAATGTTCAGGAAAGAAAAGGTCTAGAAGGCAGGGGGAAAAGGCTTATTTTATCTGACAGAGCTCACACTGTACTTGATTTTCATCAAGCAGCTGATGGTATCCAGGAACAACAGAGACAAGAACAGACAGGAAAAAACTGGGCATTGGCCCAGTTTACTCTTCCAAAGCTGCTCAGAGTGGACTTCAGGTGTGTGATCTTGTTTCTGGCTTTGATGGTTTCTCTGAGAGATTCAAAGTTCTAGCTAACCAATACACATCTATATACCCTACTTTGGAAATAGACATTGAAGGTGAATCACAAAAATTCAAGGGTTATATGGAAAGGATTAAAACAATGGTGAAAGATGGAGTTTATTTCCTATCTGAGGCTCTCCACGGATCACCAAATAACGTTGTATGTTATGGGTCGGTGCCAAAAGAAATGACGAGAAGACCTGATGAGCATAGCTTTAGAGATCTAACTGAGCTTCGTCTCTCTCCAAGTGAGCCCAGAGCCTCAGAAAGCATCTCACATTTATTGAGGGCTAAAGGCAGGCTAAGGAATGTGCACAATTACTTATATGGACACAAATTACCCTCTATCCACTTCCACCATTTGCCTAACACTAGGTCCACACAAATGCTAGCTGACAACACCCAGGAAGGGATCAAAGAACAGAGCACCTGCAGGAGAAGCTGTTATCTGCAGCCTTGAATCCCAGCTTGCTGGGAATTTACAACTGAGAGACTGCAGCTCTCCTTGGGCTCTGTCTATTGTTCCCTGTCCTCTTGGGACATTAGACTTCTGCTTATCTATATTTCTCTAAAAGAAAATCTTGGTAGAAGGAGCAAATGCAGCATTATTTGATATTGATTTGAGGACTTACCCTTTTGTAACCTCCACAAACTGTACTGTTGGAGGTGTCTGCACAGATCTGAGCATGTCCCGTCAAAACGTTGGAGAAGTGTACACAGTTGTGAAGCATTCACCACTAGGGTTGGCAACAGTGCCTTTCTGACAGAGCGAGACAATGAACTTGGAGAATTATTACAAACAAGGGGTAGAGAATATGGGGTAACTACTGGAAGGAAAAGGAGGTGTGGCTGGCTGGACCTTGTTTTACTCAGATATGCTCATATGATCAATGGATTTACTGTGCTGGCACTTATGAAGTTGGATATTTTCGACATGTTTACAGAAATCAAAATTGGTGTCACCTACAAGTTAGATGGTGAAGTCATACCTCATTTCCCAGCAAACCAAGAAGTCTTAAATAAAGTTGAAGTTCAATACAAGACACTCCCAGGATAGAACACAGACATCATCTGCAAGGACGTGAATGCACAAAATTGTGTTTGATTCATTGAAGATGGGCTTCAAGATCCAGTTAAATGAATCAATGTAGATAAATCAAGAGAATCCATGATTCAGGTTTTTTAAGGATTGCCATCAAGATGAGCAACACTCCATGGTAGGGAGGAGGAAAGACTTCCTGAACTATTTCTTCATTACCTGCAAATTGAGAAATAAAGACCGTGAATCACGCTGAAGGCCTGCCTGCTCCTGCTGCTCATGGTGCCATGTTTCTTTCATTGTTTACTAATAGCATAATCCCTGTTGTGTGAAATCAAAAGTTGTGATTTTTTATGCGATTTCTTCATTATTGTCATTGTATGTATTAGTTTTTCCCCTTATTGTTAGATGGTAAGAAAACTGAACGCAGTTTTGCGCAAATATTTTTACATCCCAATCAATTCTCACTGTAATCATTGCTGTTAAAAAAGAGCAATAGAAAGATAAGGATTTTGTAAACTTTGCAAAATAAATTCTGCTTAAATCAGGAATTATTTTCTGCTGAGGCCATTACAAAATTGAGCATTGCTACAGGGTTGGGGGTGGGCTGGAGTGGAGCAGTATACACTTACAGGTCCTTTCATTTCACAGAACTTACTCTGTATAAATTATTTAATACATTAAACATGTGATTAAATATTCAAAAATAAAAGATGGTCTCCTAAATAATCTTAATGTTTAAAATAATTATTAAAAGATCTGCTGTGACATTTGATGAATATTTTTTTCAGTTTTAGACATAAATTGCAGTGTGTATCTTTCCTTTTTAAGATTTGCATTACACCATTGTTTCTTAGTGTAATGGATTGATTTTTTTCCACACTCTGCCTGCCGACATACCAACGAAATCTCCTGTCAGTGTCCAAATGAACCCAAGTTGCTGGCCCTAATTTTGATCATGCCTGTTCTCCTTTCTTGAACAAAAAGGTGTTATTTTGACAATAAGGCTTAACGTATTGTGTTATAGATTATTGTTGAACTACTGTATGTTTAGGTGCCACTTAAATTTATTTTATTATACCACCAATAGCTGACTAAAAGGAACCAAATATTTCTAGTAAAAAAATCAAAAACTAAATGTACTATAAATTTACACACTTACATAATCTCTATCACTGAATAAAATATAGAATTTTCTATTACAATTTTAGTCAACTAGCATCATTGTGAAGATATCATTGTGACTTGAGTTCTCAAAAAATGTAATTTTATAAAATACAGGTATCCAAGTTACACACTTTAACCACTGAGTAACATTCCAACTTAAAACACAGTATCTTTCCCTATCACTTCCCTGCTGATGCATTTTCAATGCTTCCAATGTATGCTTCACAAGTAATGCTGCAAAGGCTGTCGTGAAGCAGCAGATAAAAAGTAGCTCATTCAGATATTCCCACTGCGGAGGATGACTGCATCATATGTGATGAACATTTATGTAACTTATGCCATTTTACATTTTATTATTATTGAGCTCTGTCATAGTTACACAGGAAAAAAATATCTATTTTTCCATTTAGTAAACCTTTATATTTGTGTTAAATGTTTGAAAATATTGCCTCCAGTTCTGTCACTTATCTCTTAACTTTTAGAAGGCTCTACCTATCCCAACATGTAATTTCCTGTACTAAAATGTGTCAGTCTCTCGAAGTTTGCATTCTTTTGGTCTTTCTTATCTGAGTATCACAAAGACACTATCTTAAAATTTTCTTAATGGCTATAAACTTTCTCTTTCCACAAGAATCTTTAATGCAAATGACATCGTTTGTTTTGGGGAGTTATTTTAGAAATGATATAGGTGGGACCTAATTTTTTGTTTGAATATCTTGATTTTATATCTGGATTTATTTACTGATGAATTCATTCTCATTGATTTGTAATGCCAACTTTATGTTTGGTTTCTCTTTAAATTTTGTTTTCTATTCCAGTGATATTTCTTCTACTGAACCAATATTACATTGCTTCCAGTATTACAATTTCACCATATTTATTATAAGGAATAGCATATTATTTTCTTATTTTCCAGAACTGCTTTATCTATTGTTGGACATTTATTCTTACTCCAAAATATTAAAATTAGTTTATCAAATACCAAAATTCACACTACGATTTCACTATCTACAGATTAATATACAAAATCAATTCTTCCATACATTAACATATGTATTATTATTATGTATTATTCAAATTTTTACATACCATTCAGTAATGTAATGCAAGTTTTTCCATAAAGAAGGTCTTGCATGATTTTGCTAATTGCTGTGTGTGTTTCTGTGTTTGTGTGTGTGTGTGTGTGTGTGTGTGTGTGTGTGTGTGTCCATTTCTGTTTGTATGTTGTTTTGGAAGCTAAAAAACCAGTACTTAAGTAACCAAGCACTCTATCAATGACCTATATGTATGTCCCCTATTTTTGCTTCTGCTGTTAATAGTATCTTTGTTTCTATTGAATTTAACAATTATAAATTATATTTAGGGCTTTTTTTCTTTTTTGCAGAACCAGGGACTGAACTCAGGCCCTTGCACTTGCCATGGAGGTGCTTATTCCACTGAGCCATATCCCCAGCCCCAGTCATAAATTATATGTTGTGTCTCTGAGAGATTTATGAATCCAGCCACTTTACTATGTTCCTAGAATGATATTCAGACAGATAGTGGTGTTAAGCTTAACTGCTTCTCTTGCAGGATAATAATTTCATTAAGCTTCTCTTCTGAATGTTTAGCAACTAGACAGATGAGCTTAAAAGGTGGCCAACATTTGGCCCTGGCCTTTCAAGCTCAGAGAGGGCTCAGGGCACAGGAGAGCCTCTGCCGAGACACCCTGTGACTAAGTGTGCTCCAGATGTTCTGACCAAGGAGATCACAGGGCCACAGAGGAAAGTGGCCAGCGATGTACGGTGTGCCTGAGCAGAGGCACTTTGAGAAAAAAATGTTCTCTCAGGCTTTCACAGAAAACACAATAGCCATGCAATGGCCATGACTCAATTCAGACCACTGACACTGACAAAAATTCCACAAGGTGCTGCATGTGGTTCCAGGATAAATCCCGAGGGAATTTGACTGATCTTGTTAAATAGCAACAGTTACATTTTTAGTTATATAGGTCTTGCTTTAACTTGGTCTTAACCATCCAGCAGAAAAGTGTAACCACGAGGTATAAAACGTAAAGCTATATTAATATGCTGAGCTGTAAAAGGCTCAAGTCAACAACTTCGGACAACAGAATTTTAAATATCATGTGCCTTTTTTCCAACTATTACATCCATTTTTTTAAATTTTTATGTATTTGGTACAGGGTCTCACTATGCAGCTCAGAATCATACTGATCCTCCCGTTTCAGCCTTCCCAGCACTGGGATTACAGGCACACACCACCACATCCGGTTGCTCAGCACACCCAGGACAGGGCTAGCACAGAGTGCAATGACGGATATTGAACCCCGGTCCCTGAGCTTGTCGGGCAGGTGCTTAGACCACTGAGCTATCTCCCCAGCCCTACATCAATTTTCTAACCACTTCTTTTTCCTTCTTCTGCTCAATACTGAAAACAGCATTCATCATACCAACCTTCTTGCTGTCCAACTAGAACATAATGCTGCTGGATTCACCACGTGCGTGCTTCCTTGTGGAAGTACCCATTCATTGGTTCAGGGAAAGTCCTTTCTATTTCTGGGTTATCTAACAAAAATCTTATCAAGTACGACTATTGAATAAATTGTAATTAATTGTTTTATACACTTATTGGCACAATATTATTCACTTAAAGTTGACATTCTATTGGTACGTTCTAGTTTCACTCCTAAGGTGCATTTTGGAATTTCTGTTATCATTTACCAGAAATGGTCACTATTTATTGTACAATCTGGTTTTACCACTGAACATCTATTCATTTTTTTCCTACTTCACTTAATTCTGGTTTCTTATTTGGAATTCATTCTATTTAGCTTTCTCTAATGCCTTATTCTGGCCAGCTGTATGAAATGATTTTCATACTTTTATTTTTGAAGTTTACTTGTACAATTTAGATTTAGAAAATCATGTTCATCATAGGGAATCTGTATCTGTACGTGATATATTCTGGTTTCTTTTTTTTTCCCATACCACTTCCCCTTCAGCCCCTCCACCCATTCTTCACAAAACTGTTTTCATTTTATCTTCCTATTTTCTTTTCCAGTCCTTCCTTTCTCCCCTCCCTACTTCTCTTTAACTATTGAAAAATAAATCGTTTTATTTCAAAATATCTATTATACATTTTTGTTCTTATTTACATTGTCAGTTTCTCACACAAGACACAATGCTACATTTAAACATGTGGGTCCAATTTATTTCACTTAAGAGATGGTCTCAAGGTATATCTATTAACACACAAATGTCTCAAGTTTATCCCTCTTTATGCCTTCGTATGATATTGTATAAACAAAAACTAAACTAAAAACCACATATTTTTATCCATTCCTAAATTAATGGGCATAAGGTTGTTTCCAAGATTTAACTACCATGAGCTGTGCTACTATGCATATAGGTGCACATATATCACTGGGGTATGTTTTTAATTCTGCCAGGATGATATCAAAAAGACACACATGTGTAAATATCGTATAGTCTCCCTAGTATAACAAGCGAAAAGCAGAAATACAAAAGGAAATGTACAACAACAACTAAAATGAATTGAGTCAGATAAGGCAAAGTGAATGGCATATGGTGCAGGATACTAATCAGATTTTCTTCTGGATGGTTAACAACCTAAGTTCACAAATCAGAGTTGAAGAAATAGAAGAGCCACAAGGCCAGCCAACATTTTGGCCCTAGCCTTTCAAGGTCAGCGAAGACTCAGGACATAGGAGAACCTGTACTGCAACATCATGAAACTCAGTTGAGCTCCAAATTTTCTGAACAAGGAGATTATGGAGCCACAGAGGAAAGAGATTGAAGTTCTACAGTGTGCCTGTGGAGAGTCACATGGAGAGAAAACTAACTTTCAAGCTCTCACAGAGAGCAAACTGGTCAAGCATTGGCTGTGACTCATCCACATGGATGACACAGACAAAGGATATGCAGAATAATGTACAGGGCTACAAGGTAAACCCTGAGGGGACTTCACTGACCACGTAAGAAATATAAAGTACATGTGTTGGTATATAAGTCTTGCTCTATCTAGGTCTTAACCATCCAGCAGAAAAGTATAAAAATGAAGTATATATCATGGAGCCATAATATTAAGCTAAGCTGTAAATGGCTATGGTCGACAACTTCTTTGAATAACTCACTATTGTTGTGGAATGCTGGACTGTGTTGGATTGCATTGTCAAGTTCAAGCACCTAAGTTAGTTGAATGACAATGGAGTGCCCACCTTTGACAGGTATAGACAAAGGAAGGGGTATAGAAAGAAAAAATCATGATGTGTGCATATAGACAGTACAGTTGGGATAGATAATGCTGTGCTTCTACATAATCCTATGAGAGGCAAGATTTGCACTAATGGTGGTTGGACAGGATATTATGTCAGCTTCTAGTACTATGGTCATCCAGTAGGAAAATAATTATTGAATTCTTGATATAATTCAGGTATAAAAAATATGATAAGTAAGCAGCTACACTCTTATTTACTGATAAGAGACATCTGCTATAATAATGTCTGTAAGTATAATATCATGTATGCACCTTGCATGATACCAAAACATTATGAAAACAGTTTGCAATGTATTAATTTATTGAATCTGTCTTGTTAAGGTGTCTTAAAACTGTCTGATTGATATTTGTACTTCAATAAAATAAAAAATAAATAAATAAAAGAAGGAGAATAGCTAGGTTCAAGAGGAGCTCTACTTTTAAGTTTTTTAGGAATCTCCACACTGATTTCCACAGTGGTTGTACCATTCTACACACCCACCAACAGTGGAGAAGGGTCCTTTTTCCCCACAACCCAGCCAGCATATGGACTAAGGCAAAATTTTGGCATTGTTTTAATTTTCATCTCTCCAACGAGAAGTAATGAACATTTTTTCATACATTTGTTTGTCATTTCAAAGTGTGTATTCATCTCAGAAGCCTGTTTTTGGATTGGGTCTTTAAATTGGGGGGGGGTCTGATTTTTTTCAATTGTTTACATACTCTATATATTTGTCCCTTGTCTGAGACACTGGATAAAATTATTTTATACACTATGGTTTGTCTTTCCACTCTGCTGGTGACTTCTTTTGCTATGCACAAAAAGCTTTTTAATCGGATGAGGTCACAGTTGTTGATCCTTCTAGTATTTCTCATGAAATTGAGGTCTTATTCCTCAATTCTTTCTCTGCACTTATGTCCCCAAGAGTTGTATCTATTTTCCCCCAGCAGACTGTGTTGTTTTTTTAGATTCTGACACTTTTTTAAAAGTTTACTGCATAGTGAGAGACTAGATATAGTCATTGGTATGTGAAAAGTCAGGTTTTTTAGCATTATTTATGAAAGAGACATCTTTCTTACAATAAATTTGTTTGGCACCTTTGTCAAAGACAAGGTGAATCAGTGTGTTTGGAGTTGTTTCTACATTTTCTAACCTGCTCCATTGATCTTTAGGTCTGTTTTTTCCAGTCTCATGCTCTTTTTATCAGAGTAGTTTTGTAATAGAATTTCAAGTCAAGGATGCCTTCTGCCTTGCCTTTGTTGCTCAGAATTATTTTTATTATACTAGGTCTCTTCAAATTCCAATTCAATTTAAGGAATGTTTTCTGTATGTCTGTGAGGTATGCAAGGAATTTCATTAAATCTATATATTAATTTGAGAAGTATGGCCATTTTCACTGTTTTTTGTTCTACCCAAGATCCAAGTCTCTTTCATTTTCTGATATCCTCTTTGATGTTCTTTATCAGAATACTGCAGCTTTTAACATAGAGATCTTTTACTTTTGTTAGACTAATTCCTATTTAATTTTTTCCATGTTAATATGAAAGTCATAGTTTCCATGATTTCTCTATCAGTGAGCTTATTATTTGTGGACAGGAATGCTATTTGAGTTTTGAGTGTTCACTTTGTATCCAGCTATGCTTCTGAATTCAGTTATTAAATCTAGAATTTTTCAGGTCTTCTAAGTAGAGTACCATGCCATCTGCAAATAATGATAATTTAACTTCTTCCTTTCCTATCTTCATTCCTTTTACTTCCTTTTTACATAATTACACTGTTTAGTGTTTACAGAACTACATTGAGATGAGTGGTGATAGTGGACATCTTCATCTTGTTCCTGCTTTTAGAGTGAAAAGTTTCAGTTTCTGACCATTTAGATGTTGGCTGTTGGTCTGTCATGCATGGCTCTTACCTGATTGACACAAAGCACATATATTCCAATTTTCTGAAGGGTTTTTAGCAATTGGTGTTGGAATATGTCAAATGCTTTTTTGGCATCTACCACATAATCAAGTGATTTTTGAGTCTGGCTCTGCTGATTTGGCATATTGCATCTATTGATTTGCAAAGGCAGAGCCATTCCTGCATTCATGGAATGGACTCCACTTGGTCATAGTGCACAGTCTTTTTGATGATATACTGCACTGTTTGCCAGTATGTTAATGAGGACGTTTTTGTCTGGTTGATCTATCTTTTTTGAGATAAAAGTATGTTAAGTTCTCCTGTTAGTGAATTGAGACCATTACATTGATAGCTATAACTGGTATGTATTAGCTTATCTTTGTCATATTATTTTCCTGCTAATGGTTCCATCTCTCACCTGTTTCTTTTTCCTTTCTGCTGATTTCTTACCATTGGTGTTCTCAAAATTTTTGTCCTTGTTATCTCTTTCTAAAATATCCTTTAGAACATTTTGTGCAGTAGGTTTGGTGGTTATGAATTTCATCCACTGTTCTTTGTCCTAAAAGCATTTTATTTCACCATTTATTTTGAAAGACAGTTTTGGAGGATATATCAATCTTGGTTGCAGGTTTTTTCCAGGACCTGAAATATTTCACTCCAAGTTCTAAGTGCTTGTGCTGTGCCTGATTCTGATGGGCTTTCCTTAATAGGTGATTTATTGGGGATTTTTTCATTCAATAGTTTTTAATATTTCAGATTCTGTTCTTGGGCGAAATTTATGAAATCTTGATTATCATATGCTTTGATGTCGATTTAACTGGGTCATGGCTTACTGGAGTTCCATATGTCTCACTTACTTATATGTGAAATTATTTCTCAAAGTTTGGAAAGTTTTCTGCCATTACTTTTTTTTAATATTCTTAAGGCATTTATTTATTTATTTATTAACGTTCTCTGCCAAGATTTCATATTAGGTTAAAATTCAATTCAATCTTTACATTTCTCTACTGAGGTAGGCATCTCAGTGCTTACAGAAAAACACCTTCTCCAGCAATCAGTATGACCAGCATCTGCACAGTAAGCCCCGGTCAGCCTCTCTGTTCCCCAGATGAACCACCTAGATGTTAATACTGCTCTGCTACAAGGTAAAAGCTCCTAACTCAAATTTATTGGAAAAGGAGTGAAACTTCTGCAAAAGTGCACTTTTAAAAAGAGGTACTTTTCGCTTCTCAAAAGAAACCAGTGAATCTTCTGGGAACCATAAAAGGGAGTAGTTCCCAGTCAAGCACATGATTTGGAGATAGTTCCAGTGTCGCTCTGCTGGTCAATGGTGTCAATGCTCTTCTTGTCCCTCCTGTGGGCCCCCTTCACCAGCTATCACAAAGCCTTTGTCTGTGTCATAGAGAATGTCTACAGTCCTCTGCAATACGAGGTCATTTTCCCCCTCATTCTCCTGGCAAATCAATTCAGTGTTCCTTGGCTTTCCCAAGGAGAAATCTCTTTCTTTCTCCAAGTCTTCAACAGTAAGTTTCAATCCATTGACCTGCTGCATCAGCTCAGCTGCCTCGTCACCCCCAGTGCCCACACCAGGATTCTTCCACACCACACCTGGACCAGCTTTAGGAGTTGAAATAGTTCTCCGGGTTGAAATGGGTCTCTGTGGAGCTGCACTGCTCAAGCCGAGAGGTTTCTTTGGTTTATTCAGAGTTGGAGCAACAAGAGAAGGAGCCACTGCAGTCACCTGACCTTGTCTGGCAACTACAGGGTCATACTCTTTTCCATCACAGTTTCCATCAAAAAATTTCTTAAACTACTGAACAAATTCAAATTTGTCCTGAAACTTTCCTTTTACTAATTTATTCACAGGAATTATTTTATCAACACCCATCTTTTTTACAGATATTATTTTAGCAGATATCTCTTATCAGTGAATTAAGAATGTAGCTGCTTACTTATTTTTTATACCTGAATTATATCAACAATTCAATAATTATTTTCCTAGTGGATGACCGTAGTACTAGAAGCCGACATAATATCCTGTCCAACCACCATTAGTGCAGATCTTGCCTCTCATAGAAACACCCATCTTTTTAAAACCTGCTTGTAGTATTTTGAAGTTCTGGATATATTCAAGTTATAGCTTAGCTCAGAATTTCACATTCTTCAAGGCAATGGAGCCAGGGAAGAGCACGTCCATAAACTGACAATAGGCAGACCCTGAGCACAACTGTTCAAGCTTCATTAGACTCAACTGCAGAGACTCACTGTTCCAAGGCAGCATGTCATGTCGACTTAGATTATCACTGGTGACTGATGATGAGTACACGTTCACCGCCATCTTTGGCCCTCAAGGGAACCACGTCTACTACCCATACCTGGCTCTGGTTCCATTCTTCCTCTCATTCAAACCACCAGACCCCGCCCGCCCAGATGCACAATGACCTCAGATGCAGCCCCCCCCCCCCCGTGACGTGCCTATGTATCTCTGACATTACATCTATAACCAGGTTTTGTATGGAGTTTACACTCTCTCAGGCTTTCTCATTGACTCCAATCAACTTTTTGTTGTTCATCTTTATATTACCTTATAGCAGTTGGATTGATTTTTTGTGGTCCCTTACTATTTTTAAGATACCTTTCTTCTCATAGTCACTAACTACAATCCTATCTTCTGGATCTGGTATTCTCTCCTTGCCTTCATTCAAGGGGTTGTATATATGTTTAATGGAATTTTTAATCTCCTAGATATCTGTTTCAGGGGGCCTGGAGATGACTCAGTAGAATAAGTGCTTGCCTGGCAAACGCAAGGGCCTGAGTTCAATCCCTGGTTCTGCTAAAAATAAGTAAATAAATAAATCTGTTTCTTGAATTCTATTTCTTTCCTATAATCATTCATAGTTTCCATAGTCCTAAACCCCTCTTCTTTTATCTGTGTCTAGCATCAATGGGCAAGTCCTTCATTTTGAGATCATTTCTTTTTTTTTAAATCTAGAAATTATTTTCTCTAAGACTCATTCATCTGCATTCTATTTTTGTTTTTGTTTTGTTTTACCTCTGCTATTGCCATTACAGAAAATTCAGGCAGATGGCTTTCCTTTACCTCATTGTCCCAGGTCTTGTCCTAGATGGACTGGAAGTCTGGGGTTGTATTTCACTTCTGTGTCTTGTCATTTTCTAATATTTTATTTTATTTTCTTGCTGATACTTGTAAGTACATTTCAGTACTGTACATATTTCATCTGCAATAGTTAGGGAATTTAAGTTCTAAGATGCAAAACTCACTCTGTTTTGTTTTATTTTAGGACTCTCTCAGTCAAGTATTGGTAAGTTCTTGTGTTATACAACTACTCCATTATCTCATAGATTTCACGGATCCATTTTATATTAGTTTTGCTATTTGCTATTCACTGTTTTTCCCCCCTCATATGTAGGCTCTATTCTTTTTTTTTCCTTTTGTTAAAATTTTATTTTATTTGGTACAGGATCTTACTATGTAGCTCAGACTCATTGTACTCCTGTTTCAGCCTCCCCAACACTGGGATTACAGGTGTTCAGCACTATGCCTGGTGTTAGTGGCCAGCTTGGCATGCCTGAGGTGAGGCTGTCACTGCATGCAGTAGTGGGGATCAAACTCAGGTGTTTGCACTTGCCAAGGCAGGCGCTTAGACCACTAAGCTATCTCCTATGTAGGCTCTCTTCTTCTATTCAATCACTGAAGTTTCTGCTGTTACTTAAAGCTCAATTTCCAAGCATGGTCTGCTGCAAATGAGTCACTTCCTAGCATACCCTGACCAACAGAAAGGTTTCATGGTGCGGTTTTAACTTTTATTTTCTTTTGTGAGCCTTAGATTTACAAAGGAAGACTAGTTCCAGGTTCTTAATAATACAGGAGACATAGATATTTGATTTATGCTAATGCTAGGTGTTTAAAAACACAGTCTTCATAGGGCCGGGCAAATAACTCAAGAGGATTAAAGCACCTGCAAGCAGGTGCTGGGACCAGGGATTCGATCCCTGGGCCTGCTATGCTGGACCTGCCCCATGGCACACTGAGATGGGACTGAGACTGGACATGGTGGTGTGCACCTGTAATCCCAGCTCTTGAGAGGCTGTAAACAGGTGGATCACTACAAGTCCAATCTAATAGTGAAACCCTGAAAACTCTGTAGACCCTTCCCTAAAATAAAATAAAAACAAAAATAGTCTTCAAAAAGAGACACTCAAGTCGATAGTAAAACTACCTTTCTTTTTTTTTTTTTTTGCATGGGGGGGCGGGGAGTGGAACCAGGGATTGAACTTAGGCCCTTGTGCTTGCCAGGGAAATCCTTATTCCACTGAGCCATCTCCCTGACCCTAAAACTACCTTTCATTCACCAACAAGATTAAGGGTTGGTATACTGCTCTTGAAAACTTCTCTGTCTAGCTTTCAAATTTGTGTCTCCATTTCAATACTTCAAAAAAAAAAAAAAAACACTGTGCCAATTTTTTCCAATTGATTAGAGAGGGTAACATAACAGCTTGATATCATCTTTCCCTGAACTGACTTTACCTCATAATGAATGATCAAGAACTTCTGAATTTTGCTCTCTTGGTACTCAACATTCCCACAGGACATAAATATTTTTTGGAAAGTAGAAACTCCATTAAAGCATCATTTAGCAATAATTTGGTGTAATACATAACTTTTTAAAGAAAAAAATAAGAAATTTAGAGACAGGAAGAGGACCAAAGGTTAACAGGGAAGAAAAGTAAAGGAGCAGAAAAATTAAACAAGCTATAGAGACAAAAAAAAAATTTCAAGTACTGAGAATTGAGCAGTCTTCCAAAACATTTTTCTTCTCGTACTCAAAGAAATTAAGACACATGGCATATATCTTACAACCCTACTCTACCACAAGAGCATAGCCTGAAAAAACACACAAAAGCCTCAAGTTTATCCATCAAAGCAAACTATTAAATCATCTGGGAGCACAGTATGTTGTCTTGCAGCCAATAAGAGAAAAGCAGGTATGATTTGCTTCTTCCCTTTTCCTCGCACCCTTGCTGCAATGCTACACCTCTGAAGTCTAAGTTCTGCAGAGACTTGCGGGACTCATTATTGTTTTTGTTTTCTTTTAGCAATATCTCGATCAAGTTCTGGTAAGTTCCTCTACTTTTTTTCCATTGAGCATTATAATTAAAATTAATGAGAACTCAGTGATTAATATAAATAGAGGATTAAAATGCTATTGGCTGGCAATGATGGGTGTGCTGGGGGCAGGGCCGGCACGACACAGCACGCCAGGGATCAGATCCTGGCTGCTGTGCTCTGCCTAAGCAGGCACTTCAGTCCACTGGGTTATCTGGCCAGCTCTAATTTTCTCATCTTTACCATGAATATCATATCTTTTTTATTTTAAAGACAAAACAATGATACATAATTTCAAAATGAAAATAGGGAATTAATGGTTATTGCACATTATTATCTTTTAATTTTTTATTTTTAAACAGTAAAAATGAAAATTAAAATAAAAAATTACAAGTAATACAGAATTTCACTTAAAGTAATATGAATTTCACAGTATTTGTTGCAATACGGTGTTGCCTTCCAATCAGTTATTCATATTACTACATATATGCATGTACAATTGGAAGAAGAAATGCATAAGAAATTTAAAAGAAAAAAGTACAATTAAAAAAGAGATAAAACAAATTAAAAGATTAACTGCTTCTTTCCATAGACCAGTAAAAATGCAGAGTACAGTTCTTCAAACCATCCTGCTTACACACACAGATAAATCTCATTCTCCCACTCCCCCTTCTGTCCTTCTCTTCATCTCAGTAACTCGTCCTTTTAACTTGGATGTTTTAACCTCAAGACTGTACCTCACAACTGGGGGGGAGGTGCCTGTGTTCATTCTACAGTATAAATTATAAGATTACATTTGTCAATTTTTATTACAGGTGATGCACAGTGTTTAAAAGCAACTCAACCTCTATGTAAGTTTCCCATACAACTTAATTATTCTGTTGATCTTCTATGAAATACCTTTAATTGGGAGGCTGGGAAAGTGATGAATAAAAGACTAAAAGACTTAGATAAAGATGGAGGAAAGAAGAAGTGGTTGCTATTTTACTGTTTTCTCCCCTTTCTTTTCCCTTGAGGCTAGTTTCAAACTTCCCTAAGTGACTAATTTTTATATAGCAAAGGAGAAACTATTAAAAATGAAATTAACTCACTAAAACATAGGGCAAATTCTGCGACTAGATAGAAACAAATATATTTCTAACACATTTATCAAAAACAAATGTGTGAAAAAAGGGGAGAGAAAACTACAATAAAAGAAGAATAAGGTAAAAACAAAGCTTTGTAAGTAAGGAGAGAAAGAGGAGGTAAAGTGAGGAGAGGGGTCCATAGAAAAAAGAACCACGGCATATCCAGGAGCAGGGACGCAGCTCGCAGTGCAGCACCCGCCCGGCGAGTGCAAGGCCCAGGGTTCAGTTCCCAGCACCAAAACTGAAAACAGTAAAAGAAAGGATACCTGGTATACAGGTAAAACTCCCTATGTGCAACATGATTGTTGTGTACATCTAAATTGTACCAATAAACTTAATTTTTTTTAAAACTGCATGTGTAGAGCCAAGGACATAGCTCAGTAGAACGGGTGCCTGCCTGACAAGCACAGGGTCCTGAGTTCAATCCCCCATAACACAAAACAGAGAAAAAAAATTTAAAATACATGTGTAGAAATATTTGACAAAATACATTAAAACTTAAACCAAGAAAAATAACTGCAAGTAATATGAATTTATCAGAACAAAGAGCAAATCCAATTACCATTTTGCTGACTTTCCATGTAAATTTAAACTGTGATAAATGTTTGATATGCAACATTGAAATAACTATCCACACTTATTTTTTCTGTTTGCATTTTAGCTGGCACTCCAGGATCTATCAGTAAGTTTTTTTCTATACTTTAATTTTCAGATGTTTTCCTTTACTACAGTGCTAGAATATATAAGATATACATATTCATAAATTTTTATTTCTTCCTGCACAAATTGTCAGTCCTATCCCCTTCTTCATTCTCTGCTCTTACCTAATAACTGGCATGCCTCTACAAGAAAGTACTTTTACATAAGATTTCCAAAATCTTGCCGGGCGTGGTGGTGCATGCCTGTAATCCCAGCACTAGGGAGGCTGAGGCAGGAGGATTGTTGTGAGTTCGAGACCAGCCTGAGCTACAAAGTGAGCTTAAGGCCAGCCTGAACTGCACAGTGAGACCCTGTCTCAAAAAAAAAAGACAAAAAAAAAAAAGATTTCCAAAATCTTGAGGCTCATTAAGATAGAAAAAAGTGTTAAGGACCTGAAAAAGGTTAAGAGAAAGGTAGGAAAGTTCCTGTTCTTGAAAGCCCAGTAACACTCAGATAAAGAAGAATGAGGATGGCTGTTCCATCCCAGGCCTACTTAGAATTTCAGTGGCTTGACATGAGTCCCAAACTGCCATTAATTAATTTCATCCCAATCTGGGATCCTTGCAGCTCCACCTGCCACATCCTAGCCAGCAGCAATTGGAGGCCCCCCCAAGATGGAGGATTGAAGTATTTATAAACTTCATTTTTTACTCCACTGAAATGAAAATTTTTCTCCTGGTAATCTGTATTCCTAATGTTTTGCCAGAAAGAATTCCAGTGCAAACTGTATTTTCCTATGTAAAGAACTACTCTAAATGAATTGTTTTTCCAATATTTTAGGTGGCGCTATTGGACCTATAAGTGAGTTCCTTTTATTTTTTCATTTTTATACTCCTTAGCCTTCTTCTGTAAGATCTGGCATCCTCTGTGGATTTGCTTGTTTCCATCCCTATACTTCAGGATTTCCCACTCATATTTTTTTTATTGTACTCAAATCTGAAACCACCTCATGCCCAGGACATAGGACAAAATATCCTCAATTTCACTAGGTTCCTTGCAGAACCTAGAAAAAGAAAGGTTAAATAATTCATATTTGCATTTCTTTAATTTTTTTATCATTTATATTTTTAATTACTTTATTTCTCAGTTAAGACGGATTCATCCTGCCTTGATCTGATGGGAAGAGTATAGGGGTTCACCATTAAATGTTCAGTAGTCTTTGTATTAGTTGTTCTCCTCCTGGTAGTTACCTCAGTTTCTTTAGAAAGAATATTGGTGGCAAAGGAATTCTGTTAATATCAAGCCAGACTGATTTTCCTCCATTTTGATATTTCAGTGCAATTCACAGCACCCATTCGTAAGTATCAAGTCTGTTTCTCTACTCTGGTCCCTTTCATATCTGACCTACAAGGTTTTGGGGATTTGTCTGCCTGCCCTATTTTCTTAATACCAAGTTTTGCAGTTCCTCTAGCATTCTAATTATACAGTTTCCAAAGAAGCTATACATAAAGTAGAGTGCCCACAGATATCACAGGCTGTCATAAAAAAGTGGAAAACAAGATAAAAGTGTCCTCTTAGAGGCACTCATAATGACCTCGCAACAAGAGAAGGCACACATCCAGCCCATAGGTCTATAATGAAATAACATAAAATATAAAAAGAAAAAATATATGTTGAAAATCAGTATGGAGTGCAGCTTCCTCAATTCTCTGAAGGGTGTCATCCATCACTGAAAACAAGAGAAAGCCTCATTCTCACAGGACTTTACATTGTACAACAGGAAGCTCATGCCAGGCTACCATATACAAGCCAACCCTTGATCTTCCCAGTTTCCATGTATCATAATCTCTCTAGAGTCAGTGTTGGGGGACAAAGAAAGTCTTTCCTTCCTGGTAGTGATACATGATGATGCTTTTTGTCCTTCTCTCCCTCTCTCCGTCCTTCCTCCCTACATTCCTCTCAGCTGGAGCTACTGGGCCTATCAGTAAGTAAGTTTGTGGGATCTATCAGTAAGTTTGCTATTTAATCTCCATTTAAAACACTGTAATTTTTTTCTTTTTTTTTTATTTAGGACAGGGTGTACAGGATCTCACTGCATAGATCGGACTTGTAGTGATCCTCCTGTTACAGCCTCTCAAGTGCTGGGATTGCAGACACGCACCACCACGCGCAGTCTCAATCGCCATCTCAGCACGTTCTGGGGTGGGGGCAGCATGGCAGGCCAGGGGACTGAACTCCCGTACCCTGTGTCTGTCTGAACAGGCGCTTTAATCTGCTGAACTACTTAGCTGGCCCAAAACACTGTAATTTCTTAAAGTACCTTAGGTTTCCATGTAGAGATTTCAAAGGCTGAAGTTCATATTTTCCTTGCCTTCCGGTTTTTGTCTGCCTGGCATTTCAGAAGGCCATTAATGATCTTGTGAATATAAATTTCTTTGATAAATGTCACCCTAAAGTCTAGGCTAACCCTTTCAGGTGACTGCCAAATGACTTCTGACATCACACAAAGAACTTTTAAAAAAGTGAGATGAAAAGTGAAATAATGAAGAAAACTTTAAAGTTTAAATGAATACTAATTCTCTACAGATATTTAAATGGACCGATGAGTTGACCTTTACTTAGTATCTTTGGTGTACTACTTAGTACTACATAGTACTTTGTATTTCTACTATTACCTACCTACTTTGCTGCCTCTCTATTCAGTGAATCTATCAGAGGGAAAAAGCCTCTGTGTGTATGCTTGCCAATGCATACCCAGGAAGAACATCAACTACCCAACTGCAGCTTGAGTTTAGTAGTGCACACTCTCATTAGGGAAAACATGAATGAAAATTACGTATGATCTCCAGAGCCTGAAAGCACTTACTGACCTGTTTTACATTTTTTTCCAGAGCTCTCTCAAAAAACCATTGGTAAGTCATCTAAGTTTCAGTTATAATGGCTTCCAGTCCTCTTTACAATGTCATGTCATTTATTTCATTTCAATAATTGATGCCCACAGATGGAAAGATCAAGTGCTTCCGCTGCCTCATTATCCCACCCAAAACTCCCGTAGGTTGGAATCACCCAGGTGCTACAATAAAAAGACAGTAACTATGAAACCTAAATACAAAATGAAAAAAATAAGCCCCTAAAGGCATTGCCCTTCCTGAGCTACCTCCATTTACTTCTCTAGAGCCAATATTTAATAAAGATTTAGAATACTGTACCTAACCTGATCTATGTGCAAATATTATTTTTTATTTTTAGATCTTTACTTTGTAAGACAATGCAAATTTTAAGTGTCTTTTCATTTGTAATTTTTCTGAAAAGTTATCTCCTTAATCAGTCAGTCTTATTTTCACCAACTTTTGACAAATTTCCCCACCACATGTTTCCATAGAAACATTACAAATAATAGTTCAGTTCCAAATTACAATTGTTCATAATTAAATTATTTTTGGACCTATGCAACATTCCAATATTGAAGTTGAAGGCAGGTGTTACAACCATTTTTAGAGTAATTAATAACAAAGTTAGGACTATAGTTTTACTGATTGTTGCGTCCACTCTCACTTTTAAGCATTACAGGGAGCTATTAACAGTGAATACAGTAATATTAGGAATCTTGAAGGAAAAAAGGCCTATGAGGGGTGCAGGGATATAGTTCAGAGACACAGTGCCTGCCTGGTAGCACAAGATCCTGAGTTCAATTGGCAGCACCAAAAGGAAAAAAGGCCTGGGAGAGGTGGGGAAGTAAGAGAAGCAACACAAAAAGTAAAACACAGAAAATAAAGATGCTGGTTAAAGAGAAAACAGGAAGGATGCACTTAGAATATTTGAATGGTAATGGAATACCCATCTCTGACAAAACTAAACAAAAAAAGAGGATATAAATGACCATTTTGTAGTGAATATGTGTGTGTGTGTGTGTGTGTGTATGTGTGTGTGTGTGTATATACAAAACAGGATAGATATAAAGGTACTTTCTCTTATTTCAATGAGAAGAGAGATTTGTACTAATAGTCTTTAGACAAAATACCATGTCTGCATCTTGTATTCTGAATAACTACTATGAAGACAATATGCAATGTATTAATTATTGTAACTGTCCTACTAAGCTGTTTTGAAACTGTCTCATCGCTATTTCTCAACAAAATTAATTTTAAGAAAAAGAAAACATAGAAGGAAATAAAAAATGAAAAACAAGTCAGATGTGAACCACGTCTCTAATTCCAGCAGTCTGGGAGGCTAACAAGGGAATCACAAACTTGAGTCCAGCCTGGGCAATCTAACAACTTAGTCAAGCCCTGTTTCAAAATTTAAAAAAGTAAATAAATAAAAGGGCTGGGTGCCGGGCGTGGTGGCACATGCCTGTAATCCCAGCACTTGGGAGGCTGAGGCAGGAGGATTGTTGTGAGTTCGAGACCAGCCTGAGCTACAAAGTGAACTTAAGGCCAGCCTGAACTGCACAGTGAGACCCTGTCTCAAAAACACAAAAAAAAAAGGGGGGGTTGGGAGTGTAGCTCAGTACAGTGGTGCTAGGTTCAATTCCCAATACCACAACAGGGGGAGGGTAAATAAAATAATAATAATTACATGGATTGCAAAACAGCAGAAGAAAAACTAAAGGAAGAATAAATGAACATAAACTTGAGAAAAATAAATAAGGTGTACAAAAACTCACAAATAAGGGAGAAAGTAATATAGGAAAACTGAAAAAAAAACAAACTTGAAGTCCAAAGTTACTGACTTATGTTGAGAGGGCAGCTATCGAAGAACTCTTCTTCAAGACCAAGGGCATGGTCGGGCATGGTGGTGCAGGCCTGTAATCTCAGCACTGGGAGGCTGAGGCAGGAGGATTGTTGTGAGTTCGAGACCAGCCTGAGCTACAAAGTGAGCTTAAGGCCAGCCTGAACTGCACAGTGAGACCCTGTCTCAAAAAAAAAAAAAAAAGACCAAGCACATATATTTATAGATAAGATTTATAAATAAAGCCAAAGCAAGTATTTCACAAAATAGCTAAATTTCTGCCTGTCTACTGTTCTTAGCCCAATATATGCAGATCTGGCAAAACACTTTCTAGCCATTTTACACAGAATGAAAAAAATTCTGCCATTGAGAATTTAAAGGTTATATGCTGAATCTGAGAGAACCTCCATAATGAACTCCATGAGTGAAAGAAAAGCTAAGGAAAAGACTGCAATGCCTGTGAGTCGAGGATCTTTGTAGATTAACCTGACCATCAGATCAAGATTGTCATAGCCCTCCTTCCACACCAGTCTACTAAGAAGGACCAAAGGCAAGAGGAAGCATCCAGACGGGCAGCACCAACCAAGCTCTTCTGTTAGAACGGTCCCCACAGTGGTTTGTTCAGGCACCCACACAGTCACACAGAAAGAACCATTCTCTTTGGTCCACCCTCAGGTGAGCTGCCCTGGCTTAGAAGCCCTCAAGGTCTCTCGAAAGGCAAGATCCTCAATTAGAACTCTATATGCATAACCTATAAGGATCACATATGAAATATGCCCTGTTACATGGGTCACTGCACCATCAAAAGCCAAAATTACAGCGTTCTCCAGGCCTGCTGTGCCAGCCCTGCCCCTGGGGCACGCTGAGACAGTGATTGAGGCTGGGCATGGTGGCACATGCCTGTAATCCCAGTACTTGGGTGGCTGTAAACAGGAGAATCACCATGAGTCTGATCTAGTAGAGAGACCATGAACACCCTGTAGACCCTTCCCCAAAAACTACAAAAAAATAAAAATAAAAAACACAACCAGCTTAACAGATACTTATAGTTCTCTCAGTTTAGGTTTATCAATCAAGGATCATCCTCTACTAAGCAATGTTGCTAAGTAACATAATTGGCTTCCAATCTTTATCAAGTAACCACAAGATCAAGACCAGAAAAATCTACCGGAGGTCAAATTCTCATTAAAAGCTAAGGTTTCATTGATTTTTTTTTTTTTTTGCTCAGATTATAAAACTAGTCAAAACAGTAGTCACCATTAGTCCCTACAAAGCTAGAAGCTGTAAGAAGGAACCAGATTCTTACCACCAACCCTCATACCTACCTGTGCAATATAATAGTTGGTAAAAAAAACAAAAGATTTCAGTAAAGGGTTAGACTCTAGAGAAACTAGCATTTTCTGTTCCTGACCAGTAGAGAAAATACACAATTTTATTTTTTTCTAATACCCCCAACATTGATAAAAATCCCATAGAATTCTGATGATCTTAAATTTTGTTTTCTAATGAGCTCATATGATTTCACTTCCTCTCTCCTACTTTATCTCTCAAAGCCCCATTCATAAAAATATTTCAAATGTTCTTCAACATAATTACCACACTAATATGCCCGTCTGGATTTCTTTCTAGTGCAAACTCCAGGGCCTATTGGTAAGTTGCCTGTTTACATACAGAAGCTCACTTAATGGCTTCCTACCAGTCTGAAGGACTTCAACTCAAACTGTTTACATTGGTGGGTTAAAAAGACTAAAAAATCATGTTTCATGACCTTTCATTTCTTTACATACTAGCTCCCCAAATAACCAATAGTATTTTTAAAAATAGAAATGTCATTACCTTAAAATTCATAATAGGTATGATTTTTCTCTAAAAATAATTATAATGTTGTGTCAGTAATCACTTAGAAGCTTCCAAAAAAAAGATGAAACAGAATGTGGGGAGGATGTAAGAAATGAGCAAGACAGAAAAACAGAGATGGCTGAGAGAATGAAAGAAAAGTAAAGTGAGGGGGGAAAGAATAAAGACAGATGGGAAAAGCAATACCAAGAATGAAACCTCCAGGGCTGCCTGGGCAGATACAGGGACCAGGGTTCTTCCGGGGCGTGCCGTGTGGCCCCGCCCCTGGGGCGTGCTGAGACAGCAACTGAGACTGGGCATGGCGCCACACACCTGTAATCCTAGTGCTTGGGAGGCTGAAAAACAGGAAGGCTCACTACAAGTGCTATCTGCGTAGTGAGACCCTGTAGACTGTGTACTAAATACGTTTAAAAAAAAAAAAAAGAAGACACCTCCAGCACCTGTAATGAACAGCAAGAATGAAATGATTATCTTTCCCTCTAACTAAACCAATGTTACAAATCTCCTATGGAAAGATTTGGTTCTTATAAAGAGGCTATATATAGCATTTATGCAGTAAAAAAAAAAAAAAAAAAGTTAACTCTATTCAAATTTAACTGCAATTGTTTTACATTAAACAACTACATTTATTTCTACTTTTAGTACAATATACGGGACACAGAGGTAAGTTCTTTGTCTGATATTTTGTCTCATGCTCCCTATCTTCTGTTTAGAATGCCTGTTCCCTACCCTGAGTATGTCTGCTGCTATAAGAGTAGCCACAGGGCTAGAAACACAACACAGCAGTAGAGTACTAGCCTAGCTTTCATAAGGTCTTGGTTTCAATCCTTACCATTGGGGACCAGAATTTTTTGGTTTTCACAGTTTTTACCAGAGAATCTTCCACCATTTTTGTTTTTGGAGGATGTTTTATTTTGTTTTGATTTTTTTATAAAAAGAATTTTTAAAATTCTCCAAATAATAGTCGCAATAGTTCTATAACAATAATTTTAGAAGCACCAGAGAAAAAAGTAATAAGGAGGTGGCCTTCTAGTTCTGAAGTGCTCTGCAATTTATAAAGGGTCTACATAGAGCTAATAGAGACAATGCAGGGAAATGACAAAAGAAAAGCTAATTTTACAAATAAATACAAAAGAAAAAAATTCAATACTCAAATCTTGTCCTCTTTCTGAGGCACGGGTGCCAGGGGATACTACTGAAAGTATAGCATACACTGGGCTCCCTATCCTGCTTCTCTAAGAACTTTACCTTTCCTCAAGTCTTATTTTATCCTTTAGTCCCAGATAATGCTCACTTAAAAACAGAGACAGACAGACAGACAGACAGACAGACACACACACACACACACACACACACACACACACACACGAGTTCCATAGCTACATCAAACAATCACAAGCCATACATGCAAGATAGTGACAGAAAAGTTTATGTGTGAAGCTAGAGAAAAACCAGAGTCAAATTTTAGCATGTCAAAACCAACCCCAGAATATGGGAAATTCTAAGTCTAGAAATGAGGTGACAGCACTCCAAACTCTGAGCCAAGCCAAGAAGAAATTATCAGAAAACAAATCAGTTCTACTCAAACATTCCTTCAACTAGCTGAACTCCTCCTATGAGATATCAAGTAGAAAACTGAGCACTGAGGATAAAGTCCTGAACAAGAGAAAGGGAGAGATCTAGCTGGTGCTGTCACAGAGTACACAGCCCTGTGAGGAAAACAAAGTAAAGGCAACAGGCAGCTTCCTATACAACCATGACCACAATTGCCACTAAAACGGGATTTTTGCCCTAAATTCCAATTCTAAAATATATTCTTAGAAATGAATAAAAGTCACCACTAATTGACTATTCCCCTAAATCACAGCTGCCTCTGCCAATACCCTTTAATTATCCTCAAAACACACACCCTTGGAAATTCTCATAATTCTTATAGGGGTTGGGCAAAAATCTAAGCCAGGGAACCAAAGAATCTCACTGGAGCTACAGGAAGGTTTCTATGTGGACCAAAATCCCCTAAGAGTCACCACATCCCAGAAATCTATATGGGTCAAGGGACTGGCTGTCCCTTTATTATCCCCACTTTGACTATGTATCACCTACCCATAAACATGTAAAATATAGTGATGTATAGTGCTATTTTTGTCCCTTCCAGATTTCTAATAAACCGCTGGTGCTTAATAGAAAGTGAAAAATGCACTGACTAAAATTAAGACTTTAGGAGGCTGGCAAGATAGCTTAGGGGTCTAAAGCACCTGCTCAGGCAAGCGCAGGGACAGTGGTTTAATGGTTTGATCCCTAGTACCACATGCTGTGCCAGCCCTACACAGCAGGTGGGCTGAGCCAGCCACCAAAAAAAATAATAATGATGAAACTTTAACAAAAAACTAGTGGTGCAGGTGCTTTAGACCACTGGGGGAAAAAAAAATGAAAAAAAAAACTAGTAGCTCTGACCAAACCTAGTAAAAGAAGAGTGGAAAATAATTCTTCAAATCAATTGAAAGGTCAGGTAAGAAAAGTTTAAAGATGAGACTATGTAGGTACTTTGAATTACAAATTGCAGACATTATGAACCTATAGAAGTATTACAAGTATTTACCATCTCTGAATGAAAGAATGAACAGTCTTGCTTTATCACTTCATCATTCTCCTGCCCTAAATCAACAGAAGGGCTCTAAGGCTCAGGCACTACACTGAGATAACAGGCAGATTTTACAGCCCCCTGCATCCTCTCTGTAGTTAACCCTTTTCAGGACTGGCATGAAATAATAGGGTTCTCTTGGTTCTGCAAACACTGACTTCTCCTTTTTTCCATTTCTGTTTTTCCACCAGCTCAGACATCAGAAATGACTTGTAAGTTCTATGCCTTTTCTCACACGATGGCTGCCTCTGGCTTCCTACAGCATGTGTGACCCTTTCCCTCTCTGCTTGTTTCTATCTTGTAAAAACATATAGTCCTCCAATTCTCGATTTTTATTACCATCTGTTTGATATAGCTAGAAGCAATGAATAGAGAAGAATATAAATTCTGGTTAATTATCAACCAAGAGTAAATCAAATGAAACTACACAAAGTTTACAGTAACTTGTCAATAAGTGAAGACAGACATTTGTATTAATGAATAAAAGCTTCAACAGGTTGGTAGAAATAGGGAAAAGATAGCCAGCACAATTTAAAGAAACACCAGTTCTCAGAATTTCAAGGAGTTATCAGTCATTGGAGAAAAGGGGGGGAGCAAAAAGTCATTTCTTTTGCTGTGAGAATAAAATGAAAGCTGAAAACATACTCCTCCCCCCCCACACACACACACACCATGGTGGTGGGCTCTTCTCCAGAACAGTATTCTACTCTTCCCTGAAGAAGGTCCCTCCCCTGACATTCCTGGTGTCTCCTCTTAGAAGAGAGCAGGAAAACCACTCCTGTGTCATTATCCTACTCACACTGATTTCTCTGTCTTTCAGGTACAGGAGCCACTAGTAAGTTTGACTGTCTCCTTTCATGATGGAAGTCAACTGTCTCCAGCAGGATCAAACAGATGTATCCAATCACGTTAGGATGAAATGGCTTAAATATCCCATTTGTTTGATCCCTTATTTTTCCATTACCTACAACTCCACTAGGTTATTCAGAAGTTCCTAGAACATACTCCGACTCACATAAAAAAATCATAAAAAAAAATGTTTCACCATGGTTCTACAGATGAAATAGCTTTCCATATAGAATGGGAAATTAATTAGAGGAGAATGATGTAAATTATTTCCAAGCTGAATGCCTAGAAAAGCATTTAGTAAGATCTATGTTTCTCTACTGTGCAGTCATTAAAGCCTAGCAAATAATTAAGGAATTTGAAATTCCTATTTTCTTAACCTTTTACTTTTCCATTATCAACAGCTAATTATTAAGTTTTCCAGAAAATTCAAATGCCAATGATCAGAAAAACTTTTAAAGCAATTTTATCAATAGTAAATTTTCCAACTGAAAAAAAAAATAAGTAAATTGGAAACAAGAGGGTTAATAGATCTTTCCATTAATTGTTTTTCAGTGGGACCTTCGCCTGGTACATTCAGTAAGTCTATGAATTCCATTAATTCCATCCCGCAGGAATAGATGGGCCTCAGTTGGGGTCCACTAATCTTCATCTGGAGTGCAAAGGGCTGCAGGTTCATCCTGGTCTCTTGCTATGTCATTATTGAAAGCTGTCTAGGGTTATTACTGATGTGCAATAACAGAAAGGTTATAAAAATATGCATAGTAGAGAAAACCTTTTACATAGTTATCAATAAGACTGTCTATGGAAAAAGACAAAATGATAGGATAGAAAAGAGGATAAAAAGCTTATACAATTGTTGTTCATTCTACTTGGTCTGTTCATATGTGAGTTGCAAAATATCAATGGAAAATAACTGTAATCCTATGGGGATATTAGGAGCTTACAGTTTCTCTTTCCTTGATGTCTTGCTTTCACATTACTCATAATTCTCTCAGGTTTTGAATGATTATGGAAAAATCAAACTGTTGACTTATATAAAAAATTCTGAACAGAAGAGAGCTTTTCTCAGCAATGTAAAACAATGTGACTTGCGAAAGTAAAAAAAAAAAAAAAGAAAGAAACTAAACAGGGAAGAAAAGAAAACCAGGTAACAATTTCCTCTGTTCTTCCTACCAGTGGGATCAGCTCCCCTTGCCATCAGTAAGTTCTTACTTCCAACACTGTGGGGTCCCAGAAGCTATTTCCCTAACACAGTGGGATCTCTGGGCTTAGGGTATATAACACTTTAATCATTTGCCATCTTCCTATATCAAAGTTTCATGAAGTTACTGGTGACTTTTTGGACACTTGAGCTGTTGAATCACATTAAAAGTAAATACGGGGCTCAGTAGAATAAGCACTTGCCTGGCAAGTGAAAGGGCCTGAGTTCAATTCTGTACCAAAATAAAAGTCAATACCAAAGGGAAAGTTTTCCCTAAATAGTAGTAAAAATCAATAGTGGGAAAGACAACCATTGCTAAGCTACCTCTCTGTCTTTCAGCTGGTTCATCTTCAACACCCAGCAGCAGTAAGTTTTGTTCACTTTTCCACTGTTCTTTGTTGTTACTATTCTCTATAAAACCTGGAAATTTGTCTCTTCCTTGCTCATGTTTAATTTTTGTTCAGTGATCTAAAACATATGGCTTCCGACTTCCTTTGCATTCCCTCTTCCAGTTTCATCATATGAAGGAAGTTTACGTTTACTTAATTTTAAGCACATATTTTCTTTACACCTCCTATAAGAATTATGCATGTATTTTAATGATGTTACCCAACTTAATTCATAGAGTAACTTAGTTCATCCTTTTATTAGGCATAACAAGTAGGTAGGTACTTGCTCAGAAACACTGTCCTAGAGCCATCGCTCAACCCCAGAGCTATATGACTAACAAAGTCCCTTCCTATACAAATTTCCTCTTATACATTTTTATAGGAAATATGAATGTTGTTCATTTCATACAAGTCATTGGTATCTAATTTTTTTTTCAGATTTACCTGTGATACCCACAAGTAAGTATGACATCTGTTTCTCTACATTGGTTATCTTTAGTCCCCTTCATTTCACTTCTGTTTAAGTGACTTTTCCCATTCTACTCTGGTTCCCAAATTACCCCTTGCATTTCTAGGAAATACTGGTTAAAAGAAAGACTAATCTTGCATATGTCAACAAAATAACTGAAGAATATTATGAAATAAAATGGATTATTATGACAGACTATAAACATGACTATACAACTCCTCCAGTTTGATCTAAGTTTAACTGTCACAATAACATCTTAGTAATTTCAACATTAGGGCAAAGGCTCAGTTCTCGAGGCTGGAGAGAAGTGGAGAGAGGTTGATTTAGAATAAGCTAGTGTCCCTCTAAAGTCCCAGCCATGTATTTTTTATGAGTGCTGAGCAACGGAGCTGAACAACTAAATATTCTCACTGCACAGATGAAAACACAGAGTCAGTAGTGCAGACCCAAGGATGAAAATGCAAGCTGCACTTGCTCATGAAGGGGCAGAGGCTTTATAATCAGAACAGGGATCATAGCTCACCTGAGGTCAACAAAAGGGATTGCTGGTTTTGAAACTAGAATTTACAAGGCAGAATCTAAATTGAATAGTATCCTTTTTGATGGATGCATTTCAGAGAATGGGCAGGAAAGATATAATAATACAAGCAGAATACAGAAGGGGAAGAAGGTATACCAAAGTAACTAGGAACTGTTCCACTTTCTATTTCACTAGTTTAAGTCTTGGATAGTATTTTTTAAATAAAAATAGACAGCCAAGCTTAAATATAAAAATGAGGGAGGGGGATGTTACACAGATGTCTAAGAGCCACAGCTGAATAGAAAAATAACTCTAAGGAAAAAGGTAATAAGTAAGCAGCTACACTCTTAATTTACTGATAAGAGACATCTGCTAAAATAATATCTGTAAATATAATATCATGTATGCACCTTGTACGATACCAAAACATTATGAAAACAGTTTACAATGTATTAATTTATCGAATCTGTCTTGTTAAGGTGTCTTGAAACTGTCTGATTGACATTTGTAGTTCAATAAAACAAAACAAAACAAAACAAAACAAAAAAAAGAAAAGTAAACTGAGGAAAGAAATGTAAGTGTTTTACCTCAGAAACAGAACTAGAGCTTGAAGATCTGCTCCAAGATAACAGGTAGCTAAAAGAGCTAGGAACAGAGGCACAAGCACCTGCCTGGAAAGTGCAAAGTCTTGAGTTTCTGTTACAAAAAAAAATGCTGGCAGCCAAAGTGGTAAAGAATTGGAACTCGGTTGTTCCAAGTAAACCTAAGAGTAGAAAAACAGATGACCTATCCTTGGACAGGAATCAAAACACCTTCACCTTTCTGTCCCAGAAATGAAAATAGAGCCTCTTAAACTGGCCCAGACCTAAAGCTGTCCAGAGTGCAGACCCATTACAAATATATTACCTGGTCCCAGACCCAGCGCAGCTCACCCTGTGAGTGAGAGCTCTGGGCCTGCCATGCCGGAAGGACCTTTCCCAGCAGTCCCAGGTCCCACCCTACAGCCCCAGACCCAGCACAGCTTGGCTGACCCAGCACAGCCTACCCAGTGAATAAGAACATCCACTATCCTTTTGGGAGCCCAGCGGACACACCAAAGCCCAGGCCCGCCCAACTACAGAGCAACCTGCCTGAGACATTAGGGCCGACTCTGGTAACTTTCCGGATCCCCGATCCAAAGCCAGCCAAGAGAGTGGGAATTTTCACTACTCACTCTGCATCCCAGTTTGGTTCCTGTTCACCTGACCAGGGAGCCAACAAAGATGAACCACAGGAGGTGCAGCAAAAAGGAACTGAACACAGCAGCTAGATCCAGGCCAGGCATAACTGGATAAACTCAAACTTAATAGACTAGTGCCCGAATCTCATTACATGCTAAGGTTATAGCTGCACCAAAGCTCTACACCAAAAGTCAGAGGTCAGTAGTATACAAAATGACAAAGACAAGGAGTAAAATGCAATCTCAGGCCTCGAGTTCACCAGTAAGCGCAGAGGATACTAGCTCAGCGGAAATGAATGAATTAACAGACATGGAAGCAAAGGAATAACAGGAGAAAGTTATAGAGGAACTCAGAGAAGAAGTAATTCCTGAAATAAAAAAATAAATATCTGAATACATAGCATCTGAAATAAAGAATCAAATGCAGAAACATCTGGGGGAAAACCAATACTCACCCAGAACAAGTACAGAGAGCATTATTCCAGATGAAATATATGAATTAACAGTGTCTGAAGCAAATAAACAACAGCAGAAAGGTCATGAGGAACTCAAGGCAGAAATAATTTCTAAAATCAAAAATGAATTCTTTGAAAAAAAGAATTGTCGGAAATCATAGCATCTGAAATACAGAAACAAGTCCGGAAATATACAGAGGAAACCCAACTTAGAAGAAACTCTGCAGAAAAAGAATTAATAACTACCTCTAAAGAAGACATGGATAAAAAAATAGAGGAGATCACAAATATGACGGATTCCTTGAATGAGCAATACAGAAAAGAAATAGAATGCATGAAACAAGAGTCAAAGAGATATAGAAGAACTAAAAATATCAATCACGGGTCTACAAAACCATTGGAGTAAAAGTGAAGACAGAGTTTCAGATCTTGAACACGCTGGTACAGCTAGTGAAAAGATGAGAAAGGATCTCTTAAAAACAATGAGAATGCAGGAAAACATAAACCATCACCTGCAAGATGAGGCCAGGATGAACAATGTGAGATTAATTGGTATCAATGAGAATGAAGGAGTCAATATAAATGACATAAAAAGAATTTGGGGAGAAATAATAGCAGAAAATTTCCCAAATATGAGGAAACAATCCAACATTCAGGTCACCAAAGAGTCAAGAACACCAAATAACTTCAACCCAAGTAGAAACACACCGAGACATATAATAGCCAAGATCCCAGAAATCCAAAACAAAAATAATATGCTGAAAGCTGCTAGAGAGAAGAAGCAGATCACATTCAAAGGAAAACCCATCAGAATTACAGCCGACTTCTCTACACAAACAATGAAGGCAAGGACAGCATGGAGCAGACTTCTTCAAGTCCTACACGAAAACAAATTCCAGCCCAGACTATTATACCCTGCAAAACACTCTTTCAAATTTGATGGAGAAGTGAAATATTTCCACGACAAAGAACAACTAAAGAATTTCATCATGACAAAGCCATCCTTTCACAGGCTGCTAAAAGATGTTCTAGAGAGAAACCACAATGACCAAAACTCCATGAATGAGAATGGAAGGAACCCACTAAACAGGACAGACAATTAAACACAGGTTACAAAGGAGTAAACAACACCAGGTAAATATCATGACAAACATAAGTCAACACATTTCAATTATAACCATCAATGTAAATGGACTCAATTCTCCAATTAAGAGAAATAGACTGGCACAGTGGATTAGGAAACAAAATCCAACAATATGCTGTATACATGAAACACATTTAACTCAAAACGACATTCATAGGCTCAAAGTCAAAGGATGGAAAAAATACTACATGCTCCAGAACCTCAGAAAAAAGCAAGAGTAGCAATTCTATTCTGAGACAGTCTCAACTTCAAACCAAGAAGGATAAAACAAGACAAATAAGGCCACTATATATTGCTCAGGGGAAAAATTCAAGAGCAAGAGGTAACACTCATAAATATCTATGCACCAAACACAGAAGCGCCCAACTATGTAAGAAAAATCTTAATGGACATGAAAAACCTAACATCGAAGACCACAATCTTGACAGGAGACCTTAACATGCCCTTATCTCAAAAAGATAGATCAACCAGACAAAAAATTAGCAAGGAAGTAGCAGAACTGAACCAGAGCTTGGAACAAATGGACCTGGTGGACATATACAGTGTTCCGCCCAACCACAGCTGAATACACATTTTTTTCAGCTGCACATGGGTCATTTTCCAAAATACACCACATACTAGTCCACAGGTTATGCTTTAGTAGATGCAAGAAAACAGAAATTATCCCATGCATATTATCAGACCACAGTACAATGAAACTATAACTAAATGACAAAAGAAACCAGAAAAACCCGCTAAATTCATGGAAACTAAACAACACCCTACTCAGCAATCAATAGGTCACAGAAGAAATTAAACAAGAAATTCAACAATGTCTGCAATTCAATGAAAATTCAACTACAAATAGAAAAGCCGCAAGGCCAGCCAACATTTTGGCCCTAGCCTTTCAAGGTCAGTGAAGACTTAGGACATAGGAGAACCTGTACTGTAACATCATGAAACTCAGTTGTTGTGCCCCAAATTTTCTGATCAAGGAGATTATGGAGCCACAGAGGAAAGAGATTGATAATCTATAGAGTGCCTGGGGAGAGTCACATGGAGAGAAAACTTTCTCTCAGGCTCTCACAGAGAGCAAACTGGTCAAGCATTGGCCGTGACTCATCCACATGGATGACACAGACAAAGGATCTACAGAGTGAGGTACAGGATAACAAGATAAACCCTGAGGGGACTTCACTGACCTCATCAAAAACAAAAGCTACATCTTTTGGTATATAGGTCTTGATCTATCTCAGTCTTAATCATCCAGCAGAAAAGTATAAAAATGAGGTATATAACATGGGGCCATAATAATAAGTTGAGCTGTGAATGGCTATAGTAAACAACTTCTTCAGATAACTCACTCTTACTGTGGAATGCTGGACTGCGTTGGGTTGTGTCGCCGAGTTCAAGCACCTAAATTGGTTTAATCACAATGGAGTGCCCATCTTTGACAGGTCTAGACAAAAAAAAGGAATAATCATGATGTGTTTTCATAAGCAGTACAGCTAGGATAAATATGCCATGCTTCTACATAATTCTATGAGAAGCAAGATTTGTGCTAATAGTGGTTGGACAAGATATTACGTTGGCTTCTAGTACTATGGACAAACACTAGGGAGATAACAACATAGAAAGTATTAATTATTGAATCTGTGATATAATTCAGCTATAAAAAATAGATAAGTATATAGCTACACTCTCTTAATTCACTGATTAGAGACATCTGCTATAATAATGTATGTAAGTATACTATCATGTATGCACCTTGTATGACACCAGAACATTACGAAAACATTTTGCAACATACCAATTTATCAAATCTGTCCTGTTAATTTGTCTTGAAACTGTCTCATTGCTGTTTGTTCTTCCATAAAAATAATAATAAAAAAACAAAAACCTTACCTGTGCACTGTGCATAGCCACCACATCAAACACAACCTGAGGGTCGATATAAAACATCCACAAAGTGAACTACAGAAATTTGTGAAATCCATGAAGATATTCAGCACCATATTTGTGACACTTCACAAGCTTCAATAAATTGTAAAATTCTAACTCCAAGAAATATAGCTAGAGCAACCAGACAAGGACTAAAATAAGAAAGAATTCAAAGTTATTGACACAACAGATGTGTGTATCTAATATATATGTTTAAATAAACATATACTGAAGCATTATTTCATGATAGGCATTAACCTGAGCACCAAGAATATATCAATAAAGACAATGTCTCTGCTACCAAGAACTTTATATTATGAGATTAAAAACAAATAACAAAAATAACAGTAAGGCATGAGCGAAGAGGCCTGTCTGCCCGACCTTCAGCAAAGCTGCTACCATGTTCTCTCGGGTGAACTGTCAGCCTGGACTTTGCAGATGCAATGGATCCAAGTCCGAAATATGGCAACTTTGAAAGATATTACCAAGTGACTAAAGTCAATCAAAAACATCCAGAAAATTACCAAGTCTATGAAAATGGTAGCAGCAGCAAAATATGCCCAAGCTGAGAGCGAGCTGAAACCGGCTCAAATACATGGAATAGGATCTTTTGTTCTATATGAAAAAGCTGATATTGAGATACCTGAAGACAAAAAGAAACACCTCATTGGTGTATCCTCGGATTGAGGACTTTACGGTACTATTCATTCCTCAGTTGCTAAACAGATAAAGAATGAGGTGTCCACACTCACGGCAGCTGGAAAAGAGGTTATGCTCATTGGGATTGGTGATAAAATTAAAGGCATACTTTCCATACTGCTCATTCTGACCAGTTTCTGGTGACCTTCAAGGATGAGGGAAAAAGCCAGGCGTGGTGGTGCATGCTTGTAATCCCAGCACTCGGGAGGCTGAGGCAGGAGGATTGTTGTGAGTTCGAGACCAGCCTGAGCTACAAAGTAAGCTTAAGGCCAGCCTGAACTGCATAGTGAGACCCTGTCTCAAAAAGACAAAAAAAAAAAAAAGGATGTGGGAAGAAAGCCCCCTACTTTTGGAGATGCATCTGTCATTGCACTTGAATTGCTCGATTCTGGATATGAGTTTGATGAGGGCTCTGTCATCTTTAATCGATTCAGGTCTGTTATCTCCCATAAGACAGAAGAAAAGCCCATCTCTTCCCCTAATACCATCGCGAATGCTGAGAGCATGAGCATCTATGACGATATTGATGCTGACGTGCTGCAGAATTACCAAGAGCACAGTCTGGCCGGTATCATCTACTGCTCCCTGAAGGAATCCACCGCCCGCGAGCGAAGCGCTAGGGCGACGGCAATGGGCAATGCCAGCAAGAACGTGTCTGAGATGATCGATAAATCGACTTTGACATTCATCGCACTCGCCAAGCCGTCATCACCAAAGAGTTGACTGAAATCATCTCTGGTGCAGCAGCTCTTGATTAATGAAAATCAAGTTCCATCATCACACAAGAGGTAAAAAGGAAAATTCAGCAAGCTGATTTTGTTTAGAGCTTACTACTGTCTTTGTCAGAAGAAATGTGGTCCCTTGTTTGAATTACTACAGACAGAAAAATATTTATAAATTACCTTACAATAAACAACTTACAATAAGAAAAAAAATAACAAATGTAAGGTAAATTAATACCATGAAGAAAAATAATGATATAATAAGAAGAAAAAGTATACTCCAGGCAAGCATGGGCATGCTACAGGGATGCAAATGGCCAATAAGAGTATAAAGAAGGAGGCAGGACAGTAGATGCCTAAGTCAGAAGTACAGGAACTAGACTGTGTAAGGCCCTGTAGTGCTTGGTGAAACTCGAACATGTTATTCCAAGCATGATGAGAAATAACTGGAGGGCCTGAACAGGGGAATAGTAGGTTATGCTTTGTGATTTTAAAAGATTACTCCATCTAACAGTGGGGAAGATTAACAAGTCTAGAGTGACAGGATTGGAGAAGGGACAGGAGGACCTGTAAGCTGACCTAAACTGAAAGTGAGGGAGGCCCCAGGTAGATGGATAAATGTGTTCAGGCTCCATTTTGTTTGTGGCTGTGCCAACAAGGCCTGCTGTTGTGATGAAAGGAAACTTAAAAGGAAAAAAACTAAGATTTATTGCTAAGTTGGGGGCTTAAGCATTCAAACAAATGGGAGCACTCGCTGGTCCAGAAGAGATGGGAGGAGGGGCAGGTTACAGGAGGCCGTGGCGGGTTCAGCTCTGCATGCTTTAGGCATTTGTTACACTTTAATCATGCTCTGCAACACACAGTTCTTCTCTGCCCATTAGTGATGTCATAGTCATAATTTAACACCAGTCAGGTAACCTGTCTCAAGACACTCTGCTCTCCTCACCACCAGAAGTAGGGCCGCTGCTTCCCTTTCCAGCCCACTCTCCCACTGAGTGTTTTAATCCCCACCAACTTTGGACTAGGAGGATTGATGTGGGACATGCAAGTCCCCTCCTGTCTTAGCGTCAGGTATTTCTTCTTGAGGCCCTATAACTGCTGCTTATTGATGTCACATAGAGCAGACACCCAACATCTGGTACATGTTTGAGTTCTCTGAAGGAGTCTGCAAGAGCCTGACCAGTTCAGAGAGTACTAACTCCAGGCTTGGCAGCACCCCTCCTCACCCTTCAAAGCACTGCACTTCATACCCAGTACCGCAGAGGTGGAGCCTCAGTAAGTCATGAACTTAAGTGAGGCACCAGCATAAAGCCTCCAACCTGCATGTCTGCCAGGCCCACTTGACCTTCAGGAAGCAAAAGAATCCTTGTAGTGCCAAAACACACACACACACACACACACACACACACACACACACTGATCACTGCTCTTTCTTCCATTTTCTTCTGTCATATAGGCACTAAACAAATAATAAAATTCATCAGGGGATGAGCTGCCACATGTCTTTTCTCATAGATGCCCCCAATCTTTATAAGCAATTCTCAAAGTCCTTTTCATCTGCCTTCTCCACACTATTCCTTAGTCCACTAGTCAGCACTCTGAAGATTGCCTTCAAGCTTCCTTTCACAACTCCAAGGAGCTGCACAATGCTGCAGCCCTTCCTGACAACTTGTCTCACCTTGGTTAGAACCACTATTGCTCAGCTTCAGGATTCTATTTGAGAATTTGGGGATATGCATATGCTATATATGAAAGAAGCTCTGCAGCTAAACATTTAGGAAAGATAGTAGAGAATAAACTTGATATCAATCAGAAAATATACAAATTAGATAACCAAAGGATATATGAATATGGAGAGCTGGAGATTAAACTCAAGAATATCTTGGGACAGACAGACAGCTAAGGGCCTGCTTAGGCAGAGTGCAGCAGCCAGAGTTCAATTCCCAGTGTGCTGGGCTGGCCCCGCCCCAGGGAGTGCTGAGACAGCGCTGGGACGGAGCATGGTGCTATGTGCCTGTAATTCCAATGCTTGGGAAGCTGAGAACAGGAAAATCACTACAAGTCCAATCTATATAGTGAGACCCTGAAGACCCTGTACCAAAAAAAAAAAAGAGTATCAGTCTTGACTGGCATGGTAGTGCCTGCCTATAACCTCAGCTACTTCAAAGGTTAAGTCAAAGTCACAAGGCCAGCCTAAATAAGTTAGGGAGATCCTGCCTCAAAATTTTAAAAAATGAAAAAAAAACCTGACAATATAACTTCATAAGAGAGGACCTATCTTACAAATATAAAGCACTGAATTCAATCCCCAGTGATGCATTTTAAAAAAAGAAAAAGCAAAGAAGAGAAGAAAGGAGAAACAGAAGGGGAGAAAGAAAACGTTTTATACATTTCAAAAACTAAAAGATGCAAGAGAAGTACATCCAGGAATACACAGGAGAAAGCAGAAACAGGAAAGACAGTTGCTCAGCACTCAAAGGAAAACTTTTTGAGCTATAAAGAACTAGCAACTGTAACAAAAACTGAGAGAAATAAAATTTTGGAAAAGAATTAACGATGATTTTACAAGACAGAGATCACTCGTAACACTGATAAAATAGGAGGAAAGGAAAGTCTAACTGAAGAGGATTAAAGAAATACTGAAAATTACCAGCTGTGTTATGGCACAATCCTCTAATCCCAGCACTTGAGTGGCTCAGGCAGGAGAACTGCCATGAGTTCAAGGCCAGCCTGGTTCACATAATGAGTTCAAGGCCTGTCTAGACCAAAAAAGGAGAAAGAAATACTGAAAATTCTAGTTGCAAACACTTACCTATGAAGGCTTCAAGTTTCTCTTTAGAGCTGAGTTGTATAAAAATACATCATTTTCACCCTTTTATCATTTGATGGGCATTTTGGTTGCTTCTAAGATTTTCCTATGACAATTTGTGCTGCTGTGAACATGGGTGCACATATATCATTGTGGTAAAATATTTTCAGTTCTTTTGGGAAAATATCCAGAAGGGGAATCACTGAAGTAAAAGGGATTTCCAGTCCTAGTTTTTGAGAAATCTCCATAGTGATTTCCATAGTGATTGTACCAGTCTATATTGTCACGAAGAGTGGAAAAGGATGTCTTTTCCCCACAGCCTCTCCAGCATTTGTTATTAGTTCACTTCTTTATTACAGCCATTCTTTCTGGGCTGAGATAGTATCTCAATCTTCTTTTAATTTGCATTTCTCAAATGGCCCATGATGTGAAGCATTTTTTCAGGTATTTATTTGCCTCTTGTATTTCTTCCTCTGAGAAGTGTGTGCTCATCTCACAAACCCATTTTTGGATTGGGTCTTAAATGCTGGGGCCCTAACTTTTCTTAATTCTTCATATATTCTGGATAAAAGACCTTTGTCTGAGTGAATACTAGTTAAGACGTTTTTCCCAATTTGTGGGTTGTCTATTTATTGTGTTGGTGTTTTCTTTTTACATGCAGAAACTTCTCAATAAGAGCAGATCCCAGGTGTTGATTCTCTGAAATATTTCCCATGCAGTTAGACTTTGTTCACAAACTGCCTGCCTACCCTATGTCTTCAAGATTTCCAACTACTTTCTCTTTTAGGAGATTTAGCATTTCTGTTTTAATGTTCAGATCTTTAATCCAGTTTGACTTTAGTTTAGTGTATGGTGGTAGACTAGTTTCAGTTTTTGACATGTTGACAGCCAAGTTTTCCAGCACCATTTGTTAAAGAGGCTCTTTCTTCTAGCGAATATGTTTGGTCCCCTTGTCAAAGACGGCTCAGTTTGTTTGTAGCTGTATCTGCATCTTCTAATTTGATCCATTAATCCTCAGCTCTGTTTTTTTGCCAGTATCATGCTGATTCTATCACTGTAACTTTATAATATAATTTCAGCTCAGGGGTGGTAATGCCTCCTGCCTTGCCTTTGTTTCCCAATATTGTCTTTGCTATTCTAGGTCTTTTCTGGTTCCAAATAAATTTTAGGAGTGTTTTCTCTAGATCTGTGAGGTATGTTGCTGGTATTTTGATAGAAAGGAGAAAAGATAAAAAAAAAAGGGGGCCAGAGAGAGGGCTCAGTGGAGAGAGAGAGAGAAGAAAAAACGTAGGGGAAAACATGCAAGTATATATACAGGATGGCTGAGGTAACTGTACTAAAAATCTCCATCAGTTTTGTTTTTTTTAAATAGCTGTTAATGTATAGAATTTTCACTTTGACTAACTCTGTATGCTGATAATCAATTAAGCAACTACGTCCAAGGACAGCAATGTGTGATACAAAACCATGCTTGAATGCCTGTCATCTTGGGCTTAAGTGGTACATAAATGTGTACCACTTCGAAAGTCATATCAATTATTACAATACTTTAATTAAAACAGATTTTTTAAAAAGGTAAAAAAGACAACTAAAACTTAAAGTTTCTTTAAAACAAGCAGTAATATGCAACCATATGTCCAATCTTACATAACTGTATCTGTTAATCTGAGCAACAGATTTGCAAATAAAAATAGATAATATATCAATGATTGTTAATCACTTGTTCTTGGTTTGAAAATCTGTAATATATGCATTATTATATGTTGCCTGTTTCTGCCTTTGTTTCTGATTTTTGTTCTTGCTTTAGTTTTTACTTTTCAAAATTAGATTTTAAAAAAACAGAAATAATTGAAACTAAAAGAAAAATTAGTAAGGCTGCAAAGACTATAACACAATTTTAAAATGCTTGATTTTAAATATACCCAGAGCCCTCTACCCCAGGAGCACAGACAGAAAGTCTGGAATTTGATAACCAATTCCCTGACCTGGTGAAAGTTTCCATTCCAAAACATATTTTTAATGAAACATAAGTAAATTTTCTGAGTACAAGGCAGAAAAATTACAATAATAATATATTTAAAAAGTTAAAAATATACTTCAAAATAATCCACAAGATATTATGAGAAAAAATGCAAACTATATCTAAATAAATGAGAATAAAATCATTTTTATCAAAAGCACTCAGAATACAGCTAAATTATCATTTAGAAATTATGACAATAATTACTTATTAAAATTGTTACTTAGAAATTATTATATTAAGCCGGGCGTGGTGGCGCAGGCCTGTAATCCCAGCACTCGGGAGGCTGAGGCAGGAGGATTGTTGTGAGTTCGAGACCAGCCTGAGCTACAAAGTGAGCTTAAGGCCAGCCTGAACTGCACAGTGAGACCCTGTCTCAAAAAGACAAAAAAAAAAAAAAAAAAAAAAAGAAATTATTATATTAAATTGCTTGAACATGAAGTCAAAGCATTCATATAGACATATTTCACTTGGAAACAAATACAAATTTCTCAAATAAATACTGCAAATCTAATCCAACACTGTACTTATTCTTTCAATCTCATAACCATAAGAGAAATGAGAGAAAAATCTATTAATAAATTCTCAAGTAAGAGTAGAAAAATCTATATTATTATCTCTAAAGAAAAATTTAAAAGTCAACATAGATTCATAACCAAAACTCTTATTAGCAAGAAATGTAACTTTATTAAGCAACAGATGAGGATTTCCTTAAACTAGTAAAAAATACACTTATTTTTAAATTTTATTTTGAAGAGCAAAAACAAATAGAAAAAAAGGAAGAAACAGGGTAACATACAACCAAGCATATGTCACAGATTTTCCAAACAGGAAAAGCTAATTAACAATGGTTGTTATTGTCTCTGTTTTTATCATCAAATCTGTTGCTCAGATTAACACATATAATTATACAAGATTCAGGAAATAATTGAATACTGGCACTTGCTTTTAAGAAATCTTCATTGTTCTTGAATTCTTCATTCTACTTTTTCCTTTTAATTTACTTTAAAGACAGTATATTAACTGACAAGACATTAGAAACAGTACACATTTAGAAGGCCAAGATGAGAGGTTCGATCGCTGTTACCGCAAGATATGTCAGCCCTAGAGTCCCAGCAGGCCGTGCCAGCCACCTAAACCAGGCATGGGGAGCACGCCTGTAATCCAGTGCTGGGGGAGGCTCAGACAGAAGAATTCCTATGAGCCTGAGCTGCATAGTGAGACTTTGTACCAAGTAAATAAATAAATGATTTTTAGAAATCAAGGCAAATTAAATACCTAAACATAAAATTTATCACTACTAGAAAAAAATTTAAGACAATACGGATGTAGCTCTAACATAAAAAGAAGGGGTCTCTTTTAAAATATGAGGCATAAAATGATGGCTAACTAAAACTGAAAACTTGATTACTGATTAAACACATTAATACCAGGATAAACAGAAAAGAAGCAAACAGAAAAAAATATTTCCTAGGCACAATCTTTCAATAATAAAAAATAAATAAATAAAATGCCAGTTAGAAAAAGAAAAAAGTGTCTTAAGTGTAAAGATAAGCAGTTCACAATTGACAAGGACATGTCACAAGTTCAAGACCAGCCTGGGAAATTTAGTGACTAAGTGAGACCTTGTTTCAAATTTTTTTAATTTAGAGAAAGGGCTGAAAGTAAAGCTCAGTGAGAAGGCCTTGGGTCTAATCCCCAATTCTGAAAAACAAAGTAAAAATAAGAATACTGAATTCAATAAAATATGAGAAGGGTTACCAGATATTATTAGTGATCAAAGAATGCAATGTAAAAATTAGATACTTCTTTTCTCGAAATAATTGGCAATATGTCTAACCTAATGAGATCAAGCATCTATCACATTACATGGTGAAATGAGAACCCACATTCTCAGCAATTGTTAATATTAAAATAAATATGCACATACTGAATGAATTCCACTTCTGGGCATAAACCGTGGGGAAAAGTCTTACTTATATGCCCCCTCAAAAAAAAAAATTTGTAAGGATCTTATGACACTTTTTAAATAACAAAAAAACAACAAGCACTTTAAATGAACAACACGTTTCTGTGTGTACATAAATGAGAAAAATGTGAAACTATAGTGTGGATAGTGTGGACTGAAGCAAGACAGATGCAAAAACATACCTGCATTACAAAATATTATAAGATGCCACATAAATTACAAGGAAAATATTCAAACCCAATACATGGATAAAACCTCATTTGGGGCTCAAGAAACAGTTTGGCACCTGCCTGGCAAGCATATGAATCAGGGCTTGATCCCCAGTACTGCGTTCCATGTCACCCTCATGCTGGCCACCAAGACCAGGCTTGGTGGTGCATACCTGTAGTCTAAGCTCTGGAGGGCATGAAACAGAAGGATCACTATGAGTCCAGGATGCATAGCGAGACTCTACCAAATAAAGAGAGTCCATATAAATATTAATGTAAATTTTTTTTTAATTTAACAAAGACAAAGTGGGAGGCATCACAATTGCTGACTTAAAATTATATTATAAAGCCACTGGGATAAAATCCACATAGTATTGGCAAAGAAACAGACCTGAGCATCAGTGGAATAGATGGGAAGACGCAGAGGCCTCTGCGAACACACTCAGCCACCTATCTTTGACAAAGGGGCCAAACATGCTTACTGGAAGAAATACAGCCTCTTTAATAAATGGTGCTGGAAAAATTGGCTTTCTACATGCCGAAAACTAAAACTTGACCCAGCTCTATCACCATGCACTAAGCAAACGTCAAAATGGATTAAAGATCTAAACATTAAAACAGAAACACTCAATCTCCTGGAAAAGAAAGAAGGAGGAACTCTTGAAGACATAGGGGTAGGCAAATAGTTCATGAACAAACATGTATTCACACGGGAAGCACTTGAAAGAATCAACAACTGGGATCAACTCTTCTTGAGGATTTTTTCCACGTCAAAAGAAATTGCCAACGAAGTGAAAGACAACCCACAAATTTTGAAAAACTCCTAATAAGCACTCAGACAAAGGTCTGCTCTCTAGAATATATAAAGAACTAAGATATATTAGGGCCCTCAAATTTAAAGACCCAATTCAGAAATGGGCATCTGAGATGAATACACACTTCTCAGAGGACAAAATTAAACAAGCGAATAAATATATGAAAAAATGTTCCACATCGCTAGCCATCTGTGAAATGCAAATTAAAACAACACTGAGATACCATCTCAACCCAAAAAGAATGGCTATCATAAAGAAATCAACCAACAACAAATGTTGAAGAAGATGTGGGGGAAAGGGACACTTCTCCACTGCTGGTGGGAGTGTAGACTAGTACAACCATTGTGGACATCAGTATGGAGACTCCTCACAAAACTAGCACTGGAAATCCCATTCAAGCCAGCTATCCCCCTACTGGGAATTTTCCCAGAGGAACTGAAAACATCATATCATAGTGATATATGTGTACCTATGTTTATAGGAGCAAAATTTGTGGTAGCAAAATCTTGGAAACAAAAAAGATGCCCATCACATGAGGAATGGCTGAAGAGGATGTGGTATTTCTATACAACGGAATATTACTCAGCTATAAAGAATGATAAACTTGAAGCATTTATATTGAAGTGGATGCCACTTGAACATATACTCAGAAGTGAAATAAACCAGACACACACATGCAAATATCATATAGTCTCCCTAGATAAGAAATCAAAAGAAGAAATAAAAATAGAAAGGTATAACAACAAGTAAAAAGAATTTAGTCAGATAGGGTAAACTGAACTGTGTATGTTGCAGGGTACTAATCAGCTTCTCTTCTGGATGGTTAACAACCTAAGTTCACAGATTAAAAATTGGAGAAATGGAAGGGCTACAAGGTCAGCCAACATTTTGGCACTCAGGACATAGGAGAACCTATACTGTAACATCATGGAACCCAGTTGTGCCCCAAATTTCCTGATCAAGGAGATTATGGAGCCACAGAGGAATGTGATTGATGATGTAGAGTGTGCCTAAGGAGAGTCACATGGAGAGAAAACTTTTTCTCAGGCTCTCACAGAGAGCAAACTGGTCAAGCATTGGCCGTGACTCATCCACATGGAGTTCACTGACAAAGGGTCTACAGAGTAAGATACAGGATCACAAGATAAACCCTGAGGGGACTTCACTGGCCTTATCAGAAACAAAAGCTACATCTTTTGGTATATAGGATAGGTCTTGCTTTATTTCAGTCTTAACCATCCAGCAGAAAAGTATAAAAATGAGGTATATACTGTAGGACCATAATAATAAGTTGAGCTGTAAATGGCTATAATCAACAACTTCTTCAGATAACTCACTATTAATGTGGAATGCTGGACTGTGTTGGCTTGTGTCGCCGAGTTCAGACACTTATAATAATGACAATGGAATACCCACTTTGACAGGACTAAACAAAAAAAGGGATACAAAGAAAACCGTTCTGTTCTTGTATCAACAGTACAGTTAGGATAAATATGCAGTACTTCTGCATAATTCTATGAGAAGCAAGATTTGCACTAATAGTGTTTGGACAGGATATTCTGTTGGCTTCTTGTACTATAGACAACCACTAGGAAAATAAGGTAGAAAGTATTAATTATTGAAACTGTACTATAATTCAGCTTTAAAAAAATAGGATGAGTATACAGCTGAATTCTCTTAATTCATTGATCAAAGACATCTGCTCTAGTAGTATTTGTAAGTAGAATATCACGTATGCACCTTGTATGACAAAAAACCACTACAAAAACAGTGTGCAATGTATTAATTATTGAATCTGTCCTGCCAAATTTGATTTGAAACTGTCTCACTGTTCTTCAGTAAAATAAAATTAAATTTTAAAAAACTTACTTGATAAACAGCAAATGCAAAATACTAGTTATCTCCAAGATGCAAGTGGAAGGGAATGAACCTGGCATTACTGGTTCTGAAAGATTCAAGCTAGCCCTTAAAAGAAAAATTGGGAGCAAACACGACAAATGTTATAGAAAATGAACCTAATACATTATATAGATTTATATATTATATATTGCATATATAATATATAATATATAAACCTAGCATATTATTCTTTAAGTATTTTTAATTTCTTAAAATCAAAATAAAACACAAAGCACTGGTAATGTAGCTTAGCCACAGAAGGCTTGCACTGGATGCACAGCTTGATCCCCAGCACTGCACAAGTAACTCCATATCTGCCCTGTGAAATGCCAAGGAGACGGGTCCTCATGGCAAATCTGGCCACCTTGCAGAAGACCAGCCCAGGCTGGGGAGAGAACATAAGCCCCTGCCTGGAAAGCACAAGGTCAGGAGTTCAATCCTTGGTACCGCAAGAGACCAGCCCCTCTTGTAATGTGTCCTGTCCTCAGTATCTCTGAGAATTTCTAAGAAAGAAACTACATGTCTTTGCCCACAAGTTCACCAATATAATAATGTGTATGGCTCCTGTTCAGAGTTCAGGGAGAACAATCAATAAACATACTACGCACAATTGTCTTAGTGAAATATATAATCAGATACATATAAGATTAGGGAACAGGAGAAACTGTCCTGTCCACTATCTCTGAGGCCACCTGAAGGAACCCCGCTTACTTCCAGAGCTGAAGCCCCACAGTTCTCAATCATGCAAAATCCCCTGTCCCACAACTGCCTTTCTGGTACTCAATGCTATGAGGAGTGAGGTTTCATAGACAGAACAATGCTCGTCGCCTGAACTCAAAATAGTGCAGCTTGAGTCAGCGTCACAATCTATCACAGGAAGTCTGATGCTTAGCCACGTGTGACCAAGAACACACACATGCACACCTATCAAACTTGCTAGCACTTATGAAACCAAACTCTGATCCTGAAAGCTTAGTAACTTTGAAAGTATTAATTCTAGTCTCATTGAGTTTTCAAAATCTTACCACTCCATTCTGGCAGGGTTAGGCACAAAACACCATGCTATCGTCCCTTCCTCTAGCAATCTCTTCTGTCCATCCTCACATATCTTGGGTCATCTTTGTTCACCTTCCCACACTCCGTGTCTTCCTATAACCTAAGATCTATTCACTCACAAGACATAAAATCTTCCTGACAAGTGTGTGAGAACAGGAAAAGGACTGAGAATTTCTTCAATGATTCAACCAACATTTATTAATTACCTGATCTCACATAAAATACACCAAGTATGGGCTTTGACAAAGAAAACACAGATACCACTTGCTCTCTGAAAAGGAAGTGTCAATCTGGGCAAATCCCATAAGAAACAATAATCAGGACTGTAGAGATCAAGAATGTGGGTGATTGGGAGAGAAAACAAAACAGACCAAGAAAGCAATTGAGACAAAATATGTTTCCTGATTTAACTCAGAAAGGATAAAGGAAGCATGAGCTCCTTCACTGGCCCCAGACTCTCTTCTGTAATGTTCCTGAAGCAAAGCAATCTCTGCTTAATCCCCCTTCTCATTTAGTGTGGACTCATCTGGGAAATGACATCAATGAAAGACTATTTCTCCTTCATCTAATAACCACATTTGTCTTTTTTTTTTAAGCAACACCTGAAAAGTCCAAAAGTAAGTTCATGTTTCTCTCAATTTTATCATTACCACTGATTTCTCGTGTTATCTACATAGTCCTTTTTGTATCCTGTTTGTAATAGAATGTACGACAATGTAGGATTTGTGTAATATATGATTATAAAATACAACAAATATTTACATATTTTTAAATTGTTACATTAAAAGACACACTGGCATCAATCCTCAAAATACACCCCCTCAATTCAAACATTTGTCTTCTTCACACTTTCTTAAGCAGTTCTAAAGTGGCTGTAAATTAATCTTTTGTGAATGTCTTTGGTTACCCTTGCTTAGCTGCCTCAAAGTCCTGAATCAATTCAAACCTTTATCTTAGTCATTCAGACTTTGAGAAAGAGCCAGAAATCACTCAGCCCCAGATCCACTGAACAAGGTGGAGGAGGACACACCACAACGTCTTTCGAACCCTCGTGTCCTACTGGATGACACTTGGCAGCAGCATTCACTGTCACTTTGATTACACCTCATAAAGCCATGATAGGGTTTCTAGACCTGCTTCAAAAAGCTGGGAGAATAGCAGGCATGGTAGTGCATACCTGCAATCCCAGCACTCAGGAGTCTGAGGCAGGAGAATCATTGTGAGTTCGAGACCAGCATGGGCTACAAAGTGAGCTCAAGGCCAGCCTGAACTGTATAGTGAGACCCCATTTCAAAAAAAAGACCAAAAAAAGTTGCAAAAATGATAGGATAAGTGTGTTCAAAGTACAAGGAACTATTTTGAGGGAGATTACTGCCAAAGTATCTTTAACTGTAATAATTTACCTATATTATATATTTTGATCAGCCTCTTTGTGTTCCTCTTTTGTTTACTAATTTTCCAGCATTCGTAATTGTCTAGCTTCTAATTTCCTTATTCGTATTTCAGTAGTTTGCTCCATTTTCAATTATCAAAGGTAATTAGTTGCTATAATTAAAACTGAAGGCTACAGTTAAAATTGCTTAGTATTTGATGTGGTACTATGATAAATATTTATCAAATACTTTCCAATGGGCCAAGCATGGTACTCAAGGCTTTACATTGCATGTACATTACATAAAATAAGTATTACTCTTGTTATACAAAAAAGGGAATTGTATGGTAAAGTAATTCTTTCCCATGAGCTCACAACTATAAGTACCAGGACTACATACATTACTTTACCATAAAGCAGTGCCTCCCATCCAGGAGAAATATGGTTATGCATCCATATTTATGCTTATGGAATAAAAGGAGAATCTTTTCTAAAATTAACCTTAAAAAATAATTTTCAGTCAAGTCATAATGCAATGACCATGATCAATCAACACAATAGTTCAAAGAACTAGAGGGAGAGAGACGAATAAGAAAGTAGTATAACAGAATGGCTGGGGATGTGGCTCAGAGGCAGAGCTCCTCCCCCGCATGCGCAAGGCCCTCGGTTCAATCCTCAGGTGAACAAATAGAAAGAAATCAAGAAGAAAAAACTATTTGCCCTCACTTACTTCATTCATCCTGTCTTTCCAAAGGCATCAAAGTTAAAGAGACATTCAAACAGAGTCATCTGAAAAAATTTATTCTTCCACTGTAGTTGACTGACTCTAAAGGCAGTTCAGTAGTCTCCCAAAGTTCTACTTCTAAAACTTGCCACAAAAGTTGGAGAAATAAATTTGTTCTTCATGCAGAAATCTCTCATTCATTTATTTACCTGATTTCTTTTTCACAGTAAAACAAGAGCCAAGTAAGTCCCATATTTATTTATAATTCTGTGGGTAGTTCTTGTACAAATTATACACTTTTCTAAGCATGTAAGACCTACATTTGCAAGTTTTTTAATCTATTTGTTATAGGGGATAACATCCTCTTGAGGTACTGATAAATATTTAGAGTAAAAAGCCCTACAGATGACAAATCAAGTAATGAGCTAGCTAAAGGTGACCTGAAATCAAGAGATAATTGTTTTAGACATTTTTCAACAGTTACTTTTTTTTTTTTTTTTTTTTTTTTTTTTTTTTTTTTTTTTTTTTTTTTTGTCTTTTTGAGACAGGGTCTCACTATGCAGTTCAGGCTGGCCTTAAGCTCACTTTGTAGCTCAGGCTGGTCTCGAACTCACAACAATCCTCCTGCCTCAGCCTCCCGAGTGCTGGGATTACAGGGATGCGCCACCACGCCTGGCTAGTTACTTATTTTTAATTGACATAATAATTATAATTATTAGTGGGTTATAAAGTGATAATTCAATATGTGTGTATAATATGTAATAATCAAGTCAAGGCTTAGCACTATCCCTCACACAATTATCATTTCTTTGTGTTTGGAGCATGGAAGTTTCTCTCTAATTCTCCATAAAACATATGACTTGTTGTATATTATAGTTGCTCTACTGTACTATAGAACTTATTCATCCTATTTTGAACATTTTCACAAATTCCCACCAATGGAAAAAATGTTAGCTGTCATTTTTATAAGTAGAATTTATATTTGATTTTTGGTAGAAAAGGCAAAAAGGAAACAGCAAGTTAAATTAATTGAAATCTCCTTCATCTAAAAAAAATGGGCCAAGCGGACTAGGGTTCGAGCTCCAGTGTGCTGTGCCAGCCCTGCCCCCAGGGGACCCTGAGATGGCAACCGAGACTGCACGTGGTGGCTTGTGCCTGCAATCCCAGCACTTGGCAGGCTGAAAACAGGAGAATCACTACAAGTCTGATCTATGCAGTGAGATCATATAGCCCCTGTGCTAAATACATTTTGTTTAAATGGATACAACTAGAGACCATGCTCATAAGTGAAATAAATCAGAACCACATGTATAAACATCACATTATCTCCCTAGTATAAGAAACTAACTAAAAGAGTAAATAAGATCCAAAAAGTACAATATTGTGAAAGGAAAATAAACTGCTCAAAAGAAAAGAACAATTGGTATGGGGGAAAGGAGAAAAGAAGAAAGAGGGAAAAAAAAACATATATACACACACGATAGCTGAGATAACTGCAGTGCTAACTTCTATTCACTGGAAGGACGTTAGCGCTTATAGTGTTTGATCAGTTTTTGCATACCTATATGTGGTAATCTGGGCAACTACTTTGAAGATAACAATATTCAATATAATAACCACTGTCAATTTCATATCACCTTATTTTGAAATTGTAACATTTTTATTGTTTATGTATTCTCTTTAAAATAAAAAACTATAATCAGTGTACCAAAAAAATTACAAAACAGCTATATTATTAATTTCTCTAAGTTCACTGAAAAGGAAAGTGTGTGTTAATATCACTTGGAGAATTTTTCACACCTTGAGTAACTATTCAGTGCTCTGAGTAGCTACTCCAAAGATAACAATGTACAATGTATTATTAGTATTCTATTATTTTGTTTAGAAATCGTATATTTTTGCATAGAATAAAACAAACAATTGTTCAGGGTCTATCATAGGAATATGGCAGGGACAAAAACAGAAAAAGATTCTGTCCTCGCCAAGTTTACATATGAATTTAAACATTACTGACATACTTTACATCCAGTGTGGTTAAGAAAAATAGAGAGGGAAGTAACTCATTCCACCTACTCTGGAAATGGAACTCTTACATGTGAAAAATATGTTATACAACTACTTAAAACATTTGTCTATCCTCATTCACTGAAAACTATTAATGAAACACAAGTTGTCTCACACTAATGATACCCGAAATTCTCAGAAATGCCCTCTGCCTGACGCTGACGCTACATGCTCACTGTGGGGGTGTGTTGGACGTGGCTGTTTCCATTTCAAAGGCAAACCTGACATTTATAGTTCTCATGTCCACTTCCAGTTAGCAGAATTCTGTTGGAATAGGTATGATTTCATAGAAAGCAGAGATCACAACAATTATTAGGAAAATAAACGTGGTAATTTTTTTTTTCCTGTAGGTTAAACTGTCTTCCTAGACGCAAACAGAATGTCACATAGTTAGAATACAGCAGTGACAAAATAGCCACAGGGGCGGCGACCGTGCCAGCACCACGGTGCTTATTGATCTTTGCATACAGCTCGCTAATTCATCCCCTTTGGTTACTAATTACCTAGAATATGAAACTGACAAGTACTTGAGGGTGAAATTTTTAAAAATTTCTTGAGTTGGCTCTACTGATTTTTCAACAAGAAGAATATTCTTAATTAGGTATATCATGGAAATGACAGAAAAGTAAAATATTCATGAAAAATAAAGCGAGAGAAAAATGAAAGCAAAAGCTACGGGAAATGAGGTTTTTCTTGCTCTGTGGTATGTCTTTCTCCAAGAGAATTTAATGATGAAAAAATCTCACCTTTTTTTCACCCTTTTAATATGACTATAATGCTAAAAAATGAAAATAAAAGTAATATTATCAAAGGCTTAAAGCATACTCTTCTTCAATCCCAGAAATTTTCCTGTCTAAAAAATATATCATTTAAGAATTCTATTACTGTTGTCAATTCTGTTATTAGTGCCAACCCAAATTAATAATTTGTATTTGAATTTTAGCACATGTAGCAGTTCCTATCAGTAAGTTCCTTTTCTTTTCATAAATTTGGTATAAATTGGGATCCCAAAGTGAGGAAAAGATTTCCTAACTCCTACCTAAATTCCATTTAACATTTCTACTTATGAATATCCCCTCCTTTGCTTACTATTCTACTGAGTTTCCACTTTCTGCAAAGAATAAATAGTTGATTAGGAAAATAAGCAGAAAAGAGGCATTTTTATTTTCTTAAAATCATTCTAGTAGCTTTTAACAACATAAAATTTTCCATATTGCCAAAAGGAAAGATATAAAGAATGTACCAAAGAAGAATAAAAAAGAAAGCAGTGAGATTAATTTTGAGAAAAAGCATAATTTAATGGCAATTAGCAGTCACCTTCAAAATTGTTTAGGAGTTCTTTGCAATAAGCCTTCCTATTAGGTAACATAGAAAAACATATTCTATAGTCAGTCACACAGAGACTGTTCCTTTAAGAAAAGCTAGTGCCTCTTATTTCCTTATAAATATTTGGGGAGGGGGAGGTTTTATATCTTCCAAGATCTCTTTGTTAACCCCTTGGAAAGTGCCAGGACTGAAACCATGTTCTTGATCCAAAAATTCTGCTAATACATTTTTCTTTCATGTTGTTCTGCCAGTAGTTCCAATACCTTTTGGTAAGTTATCATTCATCTATTTCTTGATACTTGACAAAATATTTCCTGAAATAAAATATTTTACATGGATATTTTCCAGCCCCATTTGCTTCCATAGTATCTACTTACAAATTTAAAAACAATATGCACAATGACTAACAAACAAGAATAAAGAATAGAAAAATCAAGACATGTATTTTTCACTTAATGAAATAGAAACCTCATGTACAATTATATACAATTAATGCTAGAAATGTTTGGGCCAAAAAAGTTATACTTTCACATATTATTGACTCATTTAAATTAACATAACCCTTTCAGAGAAACAGAAAGCAGAAAAACCATAAAATCTCAGTTTGAATATGACACTTTCAAATTCCTCCTTCTTAGTGTACTTCAAGAATCTGCTTTTAACATACTTTTCAGTGGAGCTTTCTCAAAAGAAATACTTCACCAACGAAGCAGAATTTTGCCTTTGTCCTCAATTTTTTTTCATTATGTATTTGGTATAGGGTCTCACTATGCAGCTCAGACATGTAATCCTCCTGTCTTCAGCCTAATGAGTGCTGGGATGGCAGGCGTGTGCCACCACACTGAGACGGCCGCCAGCTCAGCTTGCCCTGGGGACGGGGCCAGCGCAGCATACGGGACCAAGGATTGAACCCTGGTTCCTGCGCTTGCCAAAGCAGGCACTTGATTTGCTGAGCTATCTCGCCAGCCTTCATGCCCTCAAGAATCTAATAACCAGATGTGTGCTGCTATTTCCTCACCTGTATCTCTTAAAATAGACTTCTTTTGTTACAATTATTGGAGGTGATAACCTCACCAAATCTATCAGAAAGACTCTACACTCCTAAAGTAAACCCCACAGAGCAGCTGGCCAGCTGCTCAGCAGACTGAGGCTCAGCGCAAGGGCGGGGTTGATCCCCTGCCTGCCTGTCGGCCCCACGCCCGGGGTGGGTGGCGCCGCCTGCAACGCCAGGGCTTGGGGGCTGAACACAGCCGATAGCTACAAGTCCAACCTGTGTAGTGAGACCCTGTGTATCCTGTACTAAACACATAATAAATAATACAGTAAAACCCCCAGAAAGGATCTACTTTCGCATGTTTTGATGCAGGATTCTGAAACATTTTTTATTAGTTAGTCTTTAGTCTGGTCATCATGAATAAATTCTTCTAAATTGACTTTAGCTGTTTCAAGGAGTTCATGTGTTGTGAAAGAGCTGGGACGTTTTTCTCAAATAAAACTTTTGTCCATTCTACTATTTTTTTGGGAGCATTAGCATTAACAAATTTTATTTAATGACTTTGGTTTAGTGAGATTTTCTGATGAATTCATCAATCTTTCAGCAGTTTTCCATATTCTGTCCACCTGCACACAAGGCCAGCCATTTATCATATTTCAACCTTTTCTTAAATGAGCTATGAGCAAAAAATAAATTTTAAATAATTGTAGCAAGTCTTTACAGGAACTATTACCCCATAATTCATGAATAGTGTTTATTCATAATTAGATGAAATTAATGTTTGATACCAAAACCTAAAATTTAAGTATTAAAAATTCCTAATATGACCATCCTCCATCACTAGTTAGTTTTTGTGAAGTTGAGGTACACCAATTTTCTATTCCCTAGGCTTAGTTTACTGTACAAAAACAATAGACGCGTTAATCTGTCATATTTTATTACAGTTTCTTTCTTAAGAAAAAGAGTGGCTGGCTACAGATTTCTTTTTCTTTCTCACTATAAAGAACACCAGTACTAATTGAACTTTTGGAAGCTTGAACTTTGTGTTGCATCGATCCTATTGTTCTTTTCAAACCCCAGCATTGAGTTGCTTGGCTGACAACTCTGCTGCCCTCTGACTATCCCAAAGACTCAGGGCAAAAGCTGTAACTGGCTATAGTCACTTATGTTAATGCAAACTCTAAGTGTTATATTTCCTATCTTTTCTGTATTCAGATTCTTCTGAATTTTCTAAAATTTTTGACTTTAAGTGAAAAACTCTACTGATGCAAAGAATAAAGCGGACATGCACAATATGAGTATATCATTAAAAAAAGATTGTCTTAGTCATTTTCCTCATCACTGAAACACAATGTGTGACACCCACCACTGACAGGAGGGAACAGGATTTTATTGGGTCCACATTTTCAGTCCCTACATGAATGAACGGCCTGCTCCACGCAGAAGCAGCACAGGGAAAGGGCCTGCCTTAGAGCTACTCATCGCACAGTGGGCAGAGAGGATGAGGGAAGCACCCTGAGGGACATGCATCCTCCTGTGCTGCTCCACTACCTGCTCCCCTCCCCCAAGCAGACCCCACCACTTCACACAAGCTGGCCGTGGCACTCCCTTGACTCAGTCGCCTTTGACAAGCCAGGCCTGCGAGCACACGAGGACACGGACCACAGCGGTCCTAACATAAACTAGCTCATGTAGTTCTTAAATAAGGCAAGGAATAAACTAAGTAGAAACCTAGGAAAGTCTAAAAGAATAGAAAAGAAATCATGTGAAAGATGGAAATAGGAAGAAAAAATTTTAAATTTTAAATTAAAATCAGCATCAACTTTTATTAGTTTTAAATCCTCACAAAAATTGAAAGGGAAAAGGGGAAAAATTTCCCTCCATTCTTCCCACTTTAAACATAATTTACCATTATATAATTAGGACTGCACGAAAGACTCAATTAACAGCTTTAAGAATACCTGTCATCAACCCATCTCTGTTTTACTGCATTCTAGCACCTCTTGGATGTGCAAGCAAAAACACTTGTCTCCATGCCCCATATTCACATCGGTTTGCTGATATTGTAGCAAAGGCCATATTTTAGTTTACAATATTCAATAACAGGATATCATAAACTGTCATATATTTAAATATTTCTCGGTCTGGAAGCTGGGAATTCCAAGATCAAGCAGCTAACGGACATAGATCTTGCTAAGAGCTCTCTTCCTAGTTTGTAGATAGGTGCCTCCTCTTTGTCCCCTCACATGGCAGAGAAAATCATGTCTTTTTATAAAGGCACTAATCTTACTGATGAAGGGTTATTATGCTGATGGCCTAATTAGCTCTCAAGGCCTTCCCTCTGAATACCATTCCACTGGGGACTGGGATTTCAATATATAAATTTGGAAAGGGATACAAACAAGTTCAGAATAAGTAAACAGCCCAAAATAAGATATGAGTTTCCTATATAAATTCACTTTTTCTTTTACAATTCTGTTATTATTCTAAATTATCCAGAAATTTTTCTTAACACATGCTTTTCCCAAGCCAGATTTAGAATTCTGAATAAAATCTAAGATATTACCAGAAAGAAACATATTTATCATGGCCAAAGTTTAAAGATAATTACAAATGAATTTTCTATACTGTAAAAAAATACAGTGAGTGCCCACATGATGATAACTATATAAAAGAAAGAATATCAAGAGACCCCAAAACAATGAAAGATTACAAACAGAGTAATTTTAATTAATCTCCTGAGATTATGTAACACTTTTCCCAGGTTGAGAATATTTTGAAATTTTTATTTCATTAGAAAAAGTGACCTCATAAACACAGGCGTTCCAATATGGCCTGGTTATTTAAGTTATTAAAGTGCATAGAACTGATTTAATGTGGAATGGCATAGTCTTCAAAGATTTAGTGTTTTCCAAAAGTTCTTTCTATTCTAAGGGAATGTTCAAACTCAATACATAATTTTTCTTTAAAAAAAAACTAATTTGTTTTTATTTTTTTAGCAGTTGCTCCGATAGCAGCCTGTAAGTTCCTACAATCTTTAGTTTCCTCTAGTTTTGTGTAGCATCTGGGTTCCTTCTTTTGCACTGATACTTCTCACATCTCACCACTCTAGACCCTGAGACTCAAATTATTTTCCATCTCTTTTCCTTCTCATATCTTTCTATATTACTAAGAGTCCTTTTGATTGTTGGTGGCATTGGTGGTAGTGGTGGGTGGCTGGATGGGTAGGTGGTTGGTTGGTTGGTTTTAGTTTTGGTTTAAACAAAGGCCCACAAGAGTAGGAAACCACATGCAAAAGACGAAAGTAGGGGAAGTGTTCCTTTGGTTAAAAATAAGATAAATTTACAAAAAAAGAAAAAAAGGAAATCTATGCTAGGAAAATATGTTGTAACCACAGGAAAGTTCATAGAAACAGTACATAAAAATTTTATAATTTAGTCTGAGACTAGAGAGTCACAAAACAAAATTCCCAAAGATAAAAACTAGAGATAATAACATTAGATTAGCAAGTGAGAGTGTGAGGAGGGACAGATTGAAAAGAAAACAGAGAAAGCACCAAGATAAAATTAAGGATAAAAAATAAAGGCTTACCTTCTTCTCTCCTTTCTAATCCTGGACCCCTACTACTGCAAGAAAAAGCCTTTTCTAGCACCGGAGAGAAGACTCAGTGCCATAAATCCCTGCTGGCAAGTGTGAGGTCCTGAGTTCAATCCCTGGTGCCAAAAAAACAGGCAAAGAATCCTTTTCTAACTCTCCCTCCCTAAAATAATTTAACTGAGACCTCTTTCCATAATACTCAGGAAATTATACACATTTATTTATGACTTCATTTGAGTAAAAATAATAAATCTAAATATACAAATTATACAAAATTAACAAAGTATATAAAAGCGGTTACTTGTTGGTGTGGTGGCACACACCTGTAATTCCAAGGCCAAGGCAGGAAAATCGCAAGTTCCAGCCCATTTAAGTGACTCAGTAAGACCCCATCTCAAAAAGGATAAAAACGTGCTATTGGTGTTGCTCAGTCCAAAGGCCTTGGGCTTAATACTAAGTGACACAAAAAAAATCTAAATTATGTGCACTAAGCAGCAGTGCTTCAAATGCTTTACATATATGAGAAATAAAGCACAACAGCACTAAGAAAAAAATGCATGCTATAGTTACAAAATTCAGCATTTCATTCAGTAATTGACAAAACTTAAATGAGACCTAAAAGGTAAGAGAATTAGCTATGGTCTCAAAGGGGGAATATTTTAGAAGAGAATCTAAGCGCTCTGGGGTAGGAACATTTCCAGAATGTTTAAGGAAAAGCAAGAAAGTAGGGACAGGTACACCTCATCTTGTTGCTCTTGGGTACTTTTTAACAAATTAAAGATTTATGTCCAGGGAGAGGGCTCAGTAGAATAAGTGTTTGCCTGACAAGTGCAAGGACCTGAGTTTAATCCCTGGTTCTGCCAAAAAAAAAAAAAAAAGATTTATGCCAACCTTTCACCAAGCAGGTCTATCAATTCCATTTGTACCACATTTTACCTCTGGATCATATTTGCTAATTCTCACAATATTTTAAACTTTTTCATTGTTATTATATCTGTTTAAGTGACCTTTGGTCAATGATCTTGACAACTGCAATTATTTTAAGACACCATGAACTACACCTGTATTAGATGGCAAGCAATCGAAAATGTATGTGTTGGCTGTTCCACTGGATATGTCTCTTCCTCTTCTCAACTGTCCCTGTTCTCTCACACACAGAGGTACTAAAATTAGGCCAGTTAATAATCTTACAGTAGCCTCCAAGTATCTGAGTAAAAAGAGTCACACATCACTCATTTTAAATCACAGGAGCAAAATAATTAAGCCTAGTGAGAAAGGTGTGTGTCAACCAAGACAGGTTAAAAGTTAGGCCCGTTGCCATACAGGCAAGATGTAGATTCATAGAAATAAAGTATAATGAGAAATAAAGCATAACAGCACTAAAGAGTAAAACCCACATTATAGTTAATGCAGTGTTAAGTTGAAGAAAACTGAAGGTACTTTACTACTCCAGTGAACAATCAAATGAACAAAAAGCAAAAGAGCCTTGCTGCAGATACAGAGAAAGATTTAGTGATCTGATCAAACCTTTCCCAAAACTAAAGCCTAATCCAAACCCAAGATCTAACTCCTTCAGTTCTATGAAGAGTGAAGATGCAGAAGAAAAGCTTGAAGCTAAAAAAACTACTTCATAAGGTTTAAGGAAAGGAACCATTTCCAAAATATTAGAAATCCAAGGCAAAGTAGCAGGGTTGATGAAGGAACTAGAGTAAGTTATCCAGAAGATCTAGCTAAGATTACTGATGGAGGTGACTGCAACACTCTTACTTTTCTGAAAGCTGGGACAAAATATGCAATGTCCACAAGTTTAAAGGTGGAAAGGAGTTATTTCAGTTCAGTTTGTAGAGGTGTCAGACCATAGTCAGGTGGCTCCAAGGCAGAGTGGCACATGGCACAGGAGAAACAGTACTTAGCAAGGTAGGAAGGAAGGAGCAGGAGCAGCAAGCCTTCTTGTAGCCCCTTTGTATTCCTTCCAGATTACAAACCTATTGATTGGTATCACCTACATTCAGGGTAGGGGGTCCCTTCTTCAGTAAATCCAATCAACCACACTCAGAACTATGCTAATCCAACTGGGGGACTAATCCAGATATCATATACCCTTAATCCCACTATCACACACCCTAGACTCAGCCATTTTCAAAAAGCCCCACCCTGTGAATACGAGAGACTTTGGGGAGACATCTAGATATAAACCATAACACTAACCAACATATTTTTCAGTGTAGACTCAGCAGGGGAAAAAAACATTTTATATTGGAAGTTACCATCTATGACTTTCACAGTTAGAAGTAGCCCATTCCTAATTCACAAGATAGGATGACTATCTGGTTAGGAGCTAACACAGCTGGTGACTAAATTGAGGCTAGTGCTCTTTTACAATTCTAAAAATCCTAAGGCCTTTAAGAATCAGTGTTTAAAAAAAAAAAGAATTACTATGTTCCTGCCAGCTTGAGCTAGCAGTGGTGCAGGCATGATTGTCCAATTGGCAAAATTATTATCAATTTTATTAGTAAAAAATCAATAAGAGTGCCTATTAGACTGCTTTAGAGGTTTGTGCCACCACACCCTTCAATAAATTGTACATTTGGAACTAAGAGAATTCCTAGTTATTAATGAAAACTAAAGGCCACTGAAGCAGTTTATCACAAGGTCTTTCTACATTACAATGCAGAGAGAAAAGGAAGGGAGGGAAATGAAGCTTCCCTACATTTAATACAGATTTAATAACACAGTTATGAAGAGGTTTGGGTACTGGGAAAAAAGAAAGCCTAACACCTACTGATGTGTTTGCCTTTGTCTATTTCAGTGGACACTCTTGGAAAAATAGGTAAGTTTGGCACATTCCTTTATGTTACCCATTCCTGTGATTAGAACTTTTGAGTTTTTGTTCCCAAATTTTCTTGAATTACAAGTTTTTGGGCCAGCGAGATAGCTGAGCAGACTAAAGCACCTGCTTAGGCAAGCTTAAGCAAGCACCAGGACCACAGTTCCAAATAACAAATTCTTCTACCTCAAAAGTCTTAATTAATTATTCAATTAATTAATTCATCTATCAGTTTGGTACAGGGCCTCGCTGTGCAGCCCAGACTCACAGCAATCCTCTGTCTCGGCCTCCCCAGCGTTGAGATTACAGGAGCGTACCACCACAGCCAGTGCCAGGGCCGGCTCGGCGCACCTGGGATTCCAGGGGCCACACTGCATGTGGTACTCTGCTGCTCAGGTCCTCATACTTGCCAGGCAGGTGCTTAGACCACCAAGCTACCTCCCCAGCCCCAAAATAGTCATTTTTAAGTAGTCTCCTCATGTTTTAGTGTTCATTCCCACTTACTTTGTTTCATAGAAAATTACAATAGCCTTGTGTGTGATTCTACTACCAAAGCCCAGTCCCAGGTATTCCCATTGCACATACTTCCAGGCTGTGTTTCACAACAGAGCCTATTTTCTCTGCTAAACTCTGGGAACTCGTTCATTTTTACTAAAAAAGAAAATCCTCTAAGATTGTTGAATACATGTCGAAGTAAGATTGGACCCACAAGACACATCCTATTTTCACTGACCAGGGTGGTAACTTATGTAAGAACAAAGAAAGGCCAGAAATGAAACAGTTTGAATTTTGGTAGGTCAAAATCTTTATATTAGCTAACCCTCTCTGTAAAAATAGGATGCTGAACTTTGGCTAGCAGCACTCCTAAAGATGCTTCTATACTCCCTAAAGTTTCCATTTCTGACTTTACTCAAAAGGGGATCATGGTTACTGTGAGTTAGAAAATCTCCACAGATCTTTCATGTTTTATTTCTAGCACTATGTCCTCTGGGATGAGTTCCTAATCTATTCTCACTTCCAATATTGTATCTTATCATTATTTTCCGGCCTGGCTGATTCTATGCCAAAGTAGAGCCTTGTGCTTCTAAGGTCATTTATATGTTCCTATTACACAAAATCTTTTAAAATGTTAAATAACTACCTCAGAAAATACTGCTCTACAGAAACATGGAACGAAGCCATAATCTCTGGCCTTGTAATCTCACTGACTCCTAGCAAAATAGAATGTAAGAAGATTGGCTTCTGAATTCCATTAGTTTTTTGCTGAGAATTTAGAACTACAAATAAAGAAATTCTAAATCATAATTTTTAGTTGTAAAGAATTTCAAAATCACATTAATAAGGAAAAATAATAAAATCTCAGTGACTTTCACTTGCTAACTAAATTTACCTTTGAAAAATAATAGGCACTGAGTACCTGCTGTGAAGTCAATGCTAAGAACACTTGTCTAGCATGTGTGAAGCCTGAGTTCAATCCCCAGCATCATAAAAAAAAAGACAAAAAATAAATAAATAAATAAATAAATAATTTTAAAAAGACATGTCTAATAAGACATATATTAAAAATTTAAAATATTCCAAGCACAAGCAAAATAGGGCAAATTTTTCAAAACAGATATTTAACAATCATATTAAAGTTTCATTCTTCTTTCTAGAAAGAGACCAAGTTAAAGAGAAGAGAGGGCAGCAAAATGAAGCTGAAATGAGCTAACATTTTCTTCTGATTCATGGTCTAAAAGCAATGTGCATTCACAGCAGTCTTTCTGTGCCATATCCCCCAAATGCCCTCCGCCCACACAAGGAAAATGATGGAACTTTATTCTTCCATATTTTCCTTATAAAAAGAAAAAGCATTGTCTGTGGTTAACTTCATGCATCAACTTCACTCTGATGAACCTTAAATAACATGGTTCTGTGAAAGATCCCAAGCCAAATCGCCCAAACCCTGGAGATTAATGAGTTTTAGTGAATACGTTAAAGCTGCTGCCCAAAAATATCAATCTGATCTTTATTTCCCCCGGTATTGAGCACAGAAACCAGGGTCTTCATGGTGAGCTTTATCCCCAGCTCCATCTTTGTAGTTTTCTTTTGAAACAAGGTCTTGCTAAGTCACTAGAATCAAAATTGCTACCCAAGTGTCTAGTCTCACAGAGAGCTGGAATTACAGGTGCTCACCACCATACCTGTCCTCAATCCATCCTTTTGAAATATTTTCTCACAGAACTTATGTTCTTACTGATACAGAACGTATAAGATTAAATTTAAAATTCAAAAAAGATTGAGGACAAGGTAGACCCTAAAGTATTATCATCCCCTCAATCTCTTCTCATCTCCACGTTCAGCTGGCATATAATCTTTTAAAATGTTATCAATGGTCTGAAAACTCTAATAATCCATCTTTCTCATGCTTAATGGATTTGTTTTAGAGTCTAGGTCTGACTGTATACACCTTGTTGACCACTGAATCAAGAACTTAAGATTAGTTTTCTAGTGAAGACCATGTTCTATTTTGAATATTAAATATAACAAATTAGAATTATTAATGTGATAATTATTTCCTTAAAGCTTTCATCTTCAGCACAAACCAATCCAATTTAAAATGTGTAATCACTGATCTTAATCAGTCAAATAAATTACAGATTTTTTTTTAAGAGCAAAAGGTTTATTTAGCTCAGTTTGTGAAGGTGTCAGTCTACGATCAGCTGGCCCCAGCGCACAGCGCCTGTGCAGCACAGACAAGCAGCAGCTCACGGCAGGCAAAGCAGCCAGGGCCCAGGCCTTGATTACAGTTGTTAGTACATTGGAATTTTGTGGTATGGCCTATTGCTTACAATAAATGCCTTTTGTATTATGAAGATTTATATTGCAGGTATAGGATGATCATGAGGTCCAAGAGAAAGAAAAGATTTGCATAGCATCTTAAAACTAGAAGAAGACATTAACTTTGTGGTGGAGTAATGATTTGTGGCTTGCTTCTGCAAAGTTAAGTTGACATAAAAGTGGACCCCCTTTTACAGGACAGGCAGGTTCCTGGAAAATAAATCCTAGGAAATCTAATTTTTGTTAATTTAAGTTCAAGTTAGAAAAGACATTAAAATAACCAAGGGTGAAGATATTAGAAGCAGTAAGGTATTTCTCAGAACAACAAGAAAAATTATTTTTTAAATTTTACAAAATTATAAAGGGTTAAGTAAAATAAAACCTGTTTCGAGTAGCACAAGTCTGTAATACCATCACTCAGGAGGCTGAGGCAGGAGAATCACCCAGTTTGAGGCCAGCTGGGGCTACATTGTGAGTTCAAGCCCAGCCTGGACTACATGTTGCTTCTGTCAAACAAACAAAAAAAAAAAAAACTTGTTCCATTAAACTTTAGAATGCTTAATTTTGGTTAACAAAACCTATAGGAGTTAGAAGGCAGACTTATGTTTTAAAAAAAAGTGGTTTATGCAGTATTATACACAGTAGTAAACAATTCCCCCTATGACAAGGTGAAACTGAAAGTATTCATATATCCTAAAAAACTTGAGAAGTACATTCAGCTGGATTTCTCACAGTTAGAAGCATCCATGGAAAAACATACTCTTCTTTCCACCATCCTACACCATTACAGCCATCCCCAAAGAAAAAGAACTAAAAGCTGTATCAGAAATTAAAATATTCTACTGAATTCATCAATGTTTGGAATATATTGCCACTAATTTTCACTAGAAAATTTGAAATTGTCAATAAACTGTCACTTCCTTTAAAGAACATTAAAAAGAAAATATTCATAGAAGAGTTCAAAGAACATTGTTGCAAGTTTCCTAACATTACCTTTATTTTGATGCTAAAAGTTTAAAATAGAAAACAGAAAACTATAAAATCACTGTTTTGTGTGGAACTGGGGATTAAACTCAGGCCCTTGCGATTGCCAGGGAAGCGCTTACTCCACTGAGGCATCGCCCTGGCCCCTATAAAATCACTTTTGATTTAGAATTTCTTAACACAGGTGTGTCTTGTTTTATGTATGATAAAATTCAAAAGGTTATATGAATGCTGATTTTTCAACCATTAAACTCTTATAAACATATCTGAGAGCCCGGGGACATAGCTCAGTAGAATAAGTGCTTGCTTGGCAAGCATGGGGTCCTGAGTTCAATCCCCAGTACCAAAAAAAAAAAAAAAAAAACTGAAAGTTTTCAGTATTTAAAGAGTGTAAAATTTAATTTTTAAGTAACAAATCCAACTAATACAATCCACTACTCCTTTAAATTCTTTGTTGGGAACTAAGAATGCTTTGTCTTTATTAGATCATTGCATCTATTACCTTACGGGTCAGTACTGGACTTAAATACTTACTATGATCCATGCACTTTAGTGTTTTACTTAAGTAAGAGGTGTATTACTTAACACCTCTTCAAGATAGCTATACTGCTGCTCCCACTTCATAGACAAAAAAGTGAAGTTTGGGCTAGAGAGATAGCTCAGTGGTCTAAGCACCTGCCTAGCAAATGCAGAATGCGGGTTCAATCCCCAGTACCAGATGCCATGCCAGCCCCAGAACCAAATAGATACATAAATAGTGAAGTTTGCCCATAGTCATCCACTGATTAGGTATGGAGCCAGGACTTTAACATCTGTCTCCAGAGGCCATTCCTTTGTCTAGACTCCCTCAATCACTCTATTTTTTTTTTTTTTTTTTTTTTTTTTTTTTTTGGTCTTTTTGAGACAGGGTCTCACTGTGCAGTTCAGACTGGCCTTAAGCTCACTTTGTAGCTCAGGCTGGTCTCGAACTCACAACAATCCTCCTGCCTCAGCCTCCCGAGTGCTGGGAGTACCGGCCTTCGCCACCACGCCCGGCTTCCCTCAATCACTCTAAAAAGTAGCCACACCAGAATAAACATAAGTCAGGTGTGACTCTCCAGATTAATTCACCTAAATAAATTGGCTAATACAGATAGGTTTTCTTTTCAGTTCTTCAATTCAATGTTCTTTCTACTCTATAGAATACTAGGTTTTCTCAAAGTAAAACAGGTCTGCTGCACAACAAGAATCCACACAGTTCTCCTTAGGAGCCAAGACATTGCTTTCTTAATTCAGAGAAACAAAACATTGAAAGAGAAAAACACACACAAAAAAAAAAAAAAACTTGCAAAAGCTAACAAATTCCAGTTTATTAGAAACAGATACATAGCATAGCTGATTTATCTGCACATTATAAGAAGAACCTGAAAGTTTGGCTAAGTGGCACAGTAAATATGACAAGAAGTAGGCTAAAGTGATGGTTAAAACTGAACTCTGAGGACCGGCAGTATAGCTCAACGGGCTAAGCACTTGCTTAGGTAAGCGCAGTGGTGAGGGTTCGACCCCTGCTTCCACTTGCCGCGCCAGCCCCGCACTGAGCTGGCAATGGAGTCCGGGCGTGGTGGTGCGCACCTGTAATCCCAGCGCTAGGGAGGCAGAAAGCAGGAGGATCACCATGAATGTGGGCTGCATAGTGAGACCCTGTGTACAAAAAAAAAAAAAAAGAAAAACTAAAAAAAAAAAACTGAACTCTGAAGTACTACACAGGTTTCATATATAGATAACACTTTACCTTTTCTCTCATTAGTCTTCCAATTTATTTGTCCAGAATCTTATCAATAATTCTATAAATGTGGGGCCAGGGAGATAGCTCAGTAAAATAAGTGCTTGCCTGGCAAGTGCAGGGTCCTGAGTTCAATCCCCAGTACCACAAAAAAAGAAATCTAGAATGTTATGTGATTTCCACCATTTATATTTTTGAGACTGATCTTAAATTTAACTTCCCAGTTTTAAGATAAAAAAGAGACACCAATAGGGAAAATAGGAGAAAGTGAAATTTTTATGTCTAAATCATTCACTTTTGTTGTGTGCTCAGTCATATTTCCAGGTTACATGGATGAAGGGCTTGCAAAAAAATCGGATTTCCAAGCCCAACTTCCAAAGCATGAAGAAATAACAGAAAATAGGGAAGCACTAAAGAAGGATTCTAGTGAATCTTTGGCAACACCAAAAAAGGAGTCAAAGAAAAAAGAAAAATTCACTGAGTTTGAGAAAGACAAGATTGGAATGGAGATCAAGACAAAGAGTGATGCTGAAATAATAAAAGAACAGGAAGCCCCAAAACAGGAAATAAAGAGTGAGATGGAAGTATCAAAAGCACTTGAAGCCCAAGTAAAGAAAAGTGATCCAACAGTACCCACAAAACAGGAATCTGAGATTCGAAAGAGTATAAAGGAAGTACCAAAAGCCCAGGAGCCCCAGGTAAAGAGTGAGACAGAAGTACCAAAAGCCCAGGAACCCCAGGTAAAGAGTGAGACAGAAGTACCAAAAGCCCAGGAGCCCCAGGTAAAGAGTGAGACAGAACTACCAAAAGCCCAGGAACCCCAGGTAAAGAGTGAGACAGAAGCACCAAAAGCCCAGGAGCCCCAAGTAAAGAGTGAGACAGAAGTACCAAAAGAATCTGAAGCCCAAGAACAGAAAACTGAGGAAGAAATATCAAAAGAAAAGGAGGCTCAAGAAAAGAAAAGAAAGTCAGGAGGATCAAAAGGAAAGAAAGCCCAGGAGAAGAAAGCTGAGGAAGAAATGCCAAAAGGAAAGAAAGCCCAAGAAAAGGGAAACAAAGAAGGATCTGAGGATAAAGGAAAGGAGGGCAAAGAAAAGACAGATGCAAAGACAACTCCAAGTAAAAAAGATGCTAAAAACAAGAAAGATAATGAAGAAAAAGATAAAGAAAAGAAAGAACCAGAAGACCAGGGTAAAAAAGTTCCAGGAAAGGGCAAAGGCAAGTAAAAGAAGGAAGTCCAATAAAAAAAGTAGAAAAGAGTAAAGAAAAGCTCACAAAATAGCTGATCATTACGATTCCCACACTCCACATAGGAGCCATGTCATATCCATTGCTTAATTTCAAATTTTATTTAATCTTACAAATCTGCAGCTTGGGCTCTTTAGAAGTTCCACCACTTTTAGACCTCTCAGCCATAAATTTCAGTTTTCAAATACTTGTTTTATAAATGTATTTATAGATATATGTTATTCAATCAAGAAAAAAATAAAAAATGAATACTACATGAAACAAAACATTTTTGTTAAAGAAATATATTATTTCTATCTCTAGCTTAACCAATCAATACATCAGTAACTCTTGTAAGATGTAATATCTCACATGATATTCCACCATGAATAAAGTATATACAGAAAATTCAATTCAGAATCCATGTACGATATTTTCTTTTGGTGAAACCAGGGATTGAACTCAGGCCCTTGAGCTTGCCAGGGAAGCACTTATTCTACTGAGCCATCTCCCCAGGAGAGGCATATGGTATAATATTGTCTGTAAGTATAATATCATTTATGCACCTTCTATGATACCAAAAACATTATGAAAACAGTTTGCAATGTATTAATTTATCAAATCCATCTTGTCAAGGTATCTTAAAACTGTCTCATTGATATTTGTACTTCAATAAAACAAAAATTTTTTAAAAATTTTTAAAAAAAGAAAGAAAAAAAAGTCAATTATTAAAAAGTATCAATGAAGTAGTTTAGATGGACAATACAGGAAGAGTTCAGAAACATCCTGGGATGAGATCATCAAAAAGGACAGCTGGGGGATCAAGAACTTTTCCAAAAGAGACAGGACATGATTGCAGATATCCCTTACCTCAGTCTCAATTTTCTCTCTCTATTCTCGAGCCATCTGCTGCTTTTTCTCAGCACCTTCCGTCTTTTGCTCGATACTTAAGACAACCCTCCAAGATGACCTATGGGCTCCTACAACATTTTTATAAGCAATGGAGAGAAGGTTGCTCTCCTCACTAATAATTCAGTCAGTTACAGACTTCATGCAGGCTGCCATGTCACCGTATCGCTCAGCCCGCTCGGCCAGTTTGGCCTTCTGCACCAGCTCTCTTTTATCCATGCCTGAATGTTCTGTGTTCTAGGTGGGTGGTGGTGGATGAACAGGCACAGTGGTCTCACTTAATGTTTATTTAAACATATCAAAAGTTGAATTTTATACACCAATAGTAGAATTCTGTATTTTATCCTAAAGCTGGCAATACAATCCTCTGCATACTTACTAGAAAATTTAGGACATGTATGAGCTGGTGAAACTACTTGTTTTAGTGTTTAGTTAAGAGATGGAAACTAAAATTCATAAGCTCAAATCATAACAAGTGCTAAACTTCAGTTTACACTATTGTTAAAAGTCATTAGTATAAATTTAAATGGAGGGGCTGGGAAGATGGCTAAGCAGAATAAGCACTTCTCTGGCAAGCGCAAGGGCCTGAGTTCAATCCCCAGTTCAGCCAAAACAAAACAAAAAAAAAAAAGAAAAAAAAAAAAAAGAAAAAAAAAATATATATATATATGGAGTGATTCAAAAAGATTAAAATGTTATAACAATCTCAGTGTAGACTGTGTATACAAAATAGGATAAATATATAGCTACTTTCTCTTAATTCAAGAAGAAGAAAGATTTGTACTAATATCTGGTTTGGACAAGATATCATGTCTGCATCTTGTGCTATAAATAACTACTACAAAGACAACAATATGCAATGTATTAATTGTTGTAACTCTCCTACCAATCTGTTTTGAAGCTGTCTCATTGAATTTTTTGTCAATAAAATTAATTTTAAAAAAAAGATACCTACCTATCTAAAAAAAGGACAGCTGGGGAAATAGCTAAGTAGCATAAGCACCTGCCTGGTAAGTGCAAGATGCCGAGTTCAATCCTCAATACTGCAAAAAAAAAAAGAGCAGAAAGTTAGAAAGGGCAGTTTCAGAGAGAAGCAAAGGTAGCGTTTGCATTGACACGTTCAATGAGACAGGAGTAGAAGGCCAAGAGGCTAAAGGCTATCAGGCCATGCTTCAGTGGCAGCAGGCAGCTCTGCAGCTACAACGGCCTTGCAGGGAAGCATTCTTGGGCTTAACTTTGAAAAGTACGGCATGTAGGGACTTGAAAAATAACCCAGAAATTATATTTTTATCATTTAGAAATCTAGAAGCTTCTGGAATGTTTGAGAAAGAAAAATAAGTTTGCATTGCAAACAATGTTAATCTTGTAGTTGTGCAAAATACATCATAGAAAAGAAACACCATAGGTAATAATTCTAGTTAAGAAGCATTTGAAGTGATAGGCAATAAATAGAACTAGATACTTTTTTTCAAAAAAAAGAATCACTACTACTTAATAACTATAGACGGTTAAGAAAAACACAGAACTAATGAAAAAAAAAAAAATCACTCAAAAACTAGAAGTCACCCTTGTTAGACAAGCAGTGACGTAGTCACTTTTTCATCACTGAGGCAATATCTCTAACACCCACAAACTGAAGGAGGACAGGTGTTTTTGGTTCATTGTTTTACTCTGTGGTTGGCTAGTTAGTTCTTTTTTTTATAATTTTTTTAATTTTATTTTATTTTGAAAAGTTAAAAAAAAAATCAGAAACAAAGACAAATAGGGTAACATATAACAGTATATATGTTACAGATTTTCAAAACAAGAATAGCTGCCTAACAATGGTTGATATGGTATCTATTTTTATCATCCAATCTGTTGCTCTGATTAACAGATATAATTATGTAACACTGGACATATGATTGCATATTACCACTTGCTTTCAAGAAAGCTTAAATTTTTGTTCTTGTCTCTTATTTTCTTTACCCTTTTTAAAATTTATTAGTAGTTTGAGGTCCCTTTAAATTTATTTTAAACACAGTACTGTAATAATTAATACAACATTAGAAGCAGCATACCTTTAAGTCGAAGACGAGAAGTATTCAAGCATGCTTTTGTACTGCACATTGCTGTCCTCAATGTAGCAAGTATATGTACAGGACGGCTGAAGCAATTGTACGAAAAATTTACATATGTTTTTTGAAAGTATCAGTTAATGTGTAGAATTTTCACCTTGACTAACTCTGCATGCTGATATCTGCAATTAGCTGGTTTCAAGGCAGAAAGGGGAGGGCAGAGAGGCATAGTGGGAAAGAAGGTGCTCCACCTCTGCCAGCCAGGAAGAACAAAACAGGGAGTCAGACAAGGAGATGTACCCTTCCAGGCCGTGCCCCAGCAACCCACCTCCAACCAGGTCCCCACTTAACAGCAAACTCAGCTGTTGTACCCAATGAGTGAATTCACTGTGAACAGAGCACCATACAATCAAATCATTTTCAAACACATGAGAACTTGTACATCTACCATAAATTTCTGTAACTGGCCCCTAAAAGACTCATGCTCATCTCACTATGTAAAATGTACTTAGTCCATCTCAAAGCCAACAGTTTTCACAGTTTCAGCATTACTAAGACAAATTCTTAGCAGTGAGGCCTTATAAAAAAAGCAAAAATAAAATTAAATACATTCAACATACAATGGCACAAAGTAAACATTTCCATTTCAAAAAGGAGAAATAGAGAGATTGAAAGAAATTAACAAAGCAAGACCAAAACTCATCAAGACAAACATTGAATCCAGTAGTCCCAGAGCCAGTACCTCAGGCAGCTAATTGGGATATATAAATTTCAAAGGAGGCTACATCACCCCTATAACCTTGCTACCTTGCACCCTCTCTCTTGGGGAGATTGAGTGACTCCATTTACTGCCTGCTTTCTTCTGCATATGTTCCATGTTTCTAACATCTCCAGCTGCACTGCACTTTCAACTTGACTTTCATAGTCTCGTGCACTGCCTTCTCAGGGGCACATTCCCTCCCACTCCAAAGTCTTCCTCAAAATCTAGCTGGATGCTTCCCCAAGTTCCTAACTCTTACATATTCTGTATGTCTGTAAATCAGCATTACGTGTATGCCACCAGTTGAAGCAGTAACCAGGCTGTCTTGGAGCATGACTACAAAGGCCTCTGTGTATGTGCATGATCAAGTCCTACATGAAGAATCCTGGAGATACAATCTCCTCCCCGACTAAGGGGACCAGAGGCTCTTTTCTTTATAGTTCTCTACCTTTAATCCTGCAAAACGTGGGGTCTTGCTGATTCCTGAGATGTCTTCAAGCCATCTGTCCTATTGTCCTGATGCAAGTACTTGGTTTCTTTTGAATGCTAATCTTTTTAGCAACCATGTTTTCCATGGCCCCAACTTTATAGGCAGGCTCTCTTTTTCCTCAAAACTCCAATCTTTTCAAATCATTGGCCCCTACACTTAATGTTGATCATTCAATTGGAAATATTACAGAAGATATTCTTAGGAAATAACTGAGTAATTGAAATAAATTATAGTTCCTTCTATATTCTACAATTCAAAGTATAAATTATTAACCAGATGTGTGTCAAGGAAATTTTTCACACTTTAATCCTATGAGTCTTTGAAGAAATTTGTTTAAAAAAAAAAAACTCAAGGCTGAGGAGATAGTTCATTAGAATAAGCACTTGCCTGGTAAGCACAAGGGCCTGAGTTCAATCCCCAGTTCTGCAAAAAAAAAAAAAAGAAAGAAAAAAAATTCAAACCTTAGTTCCTTCCTTAAGCATAGGGCCAAGGAAATAGCTCAGTGGAATAAGTACCTGCCTGGCAAGCTCAGGGTCCTGAGTTCAATCCCTGGCACCACAAAAAAAAAAAAAAAAAAATCACCAAAACATAAAATATTTTATAAATGTTTCAAGTACCAACAATCTTACAAGAAAGAGCAGCCCCACAGCCTGCAGCACAACCCATATTAATATGTTCATTTGGGTTACTGTGTGCTCCCAGCTCTCCCACAGACACAGAGGCTTATGCCAACTTTAGAAGTCCTGCAATCATCAGCTCTTCAATGAGCTGCACACATTTAACAAAACAACTGCTAAGAACAGAAAAGTGAAAGGAGATAAGATAGATATTGAACATGGACTTTTTATACTGTACATTACTTTTATGTCTCTGGAATGTATACATTAAGATTTTTTACCAGCCTTGAGCCAGGGAGACAGATCGGCAGTCTAAGTGCCTGCCTTACAAGCGTAAGGCCCAGGTTCAATCCCCAGTACCACAGGCCACGCCAGCCTCTTGCAGACCTGGCCACCCATATCAGGCGTGGTGATCCACACCTGTAATCCCAGCAGTGGGGAGGATGAGACAAGGAGGATCACTATGAGTCCGAGCTATGTAGGGAGACTCTGTACCAAATAAAATTAAAAATAAATTTACCAGCCTTGATAGAAACTTAGTTAAATGTACTCAAGTTTTCATGACCCTCGTGGCATTCTTTTCTATAACTTCTTTTGTTCCATCTGACATTGAACTAGAAGGTTTTAGAAAGCTACGACAAATATGGGTTCTCTCCAATTTCTTCTAAGAAGCAAGGACCCTGATGAAAAAAACTAAAAATCAGTGTGCTGACTTCAACAGCCCAGCTCAGTTGACCCCAGAGTTGTCTGTGCTCCACTGAACCAAGGATTCAGAAAAGATGGATCTATAGAAACGTTGCATCTTAACTTTCAACCTGAGGTAAAAACATTTTCATGCCCCCTCAAGTAAATTATATAGTAACCTCCAACCAAAACATTTGTGAACTTTAAAGGCCACTGAAAAACAAGCCAGTTTTAAACAATTATTCATTATTCCTTGAAGATACAGGTGTGTACATCAAGGACTCCAAAAGGTAAAAACAATGAGCTAATAAAATGAGAGCACATTTATCAAAATGGTAAAAATTTCAGGAAAATGCATAAATTTGTACTTTCAAAATAGCTGCCATGCCAAAATAGGAATGTGAAACATATCAATGGTGGTAAATTTTGTTTTACTCATTTGTAAAAAAAAAAAAAAAAAGCTAATAGAAACATCAAGAGCCTGACTATGTGGAAACCATCCTACATTTAGAAGCACTGCATTGGGGGAAAAAAAATCAAGAAAGTGGGATTAAAATAATAAAGCTAAATAAATACACTTACATTAAGTAAAAAACAACTTACATAAAATAAGTTAGTGTGGTTCCTACCCCAATTAAAGATTTCTGGGTTAGCATTGCATTAAACGTGCGATTTGCCATTAACCCCAAATATTTCTCATCCTAGGTCACAACAGACATATGTAGGAAGTTATTTCAGGGAACTGGTAAAGATAAAAGTAAAAGCCAGGAACCAACTAAATTTTAAAAAATGAAAAATTGATCCAAATATTCACTTGTATATGTGATGAAATTCTATCTGTCTCCCTTCAGAACAGTTAGTAAAAGGAAAACTAATGAATGTTTCCACACTCTACCTGAGAAGTTCAATGATGGTTTATAGAAATAAAATCCCATTTTTCAAGGAAGAAAGACACTCATCCATCATCAGAAACTTGAGCGTCAGCCGGGCGTGGTGGCGCATGCCTGTAATCCCAGTACTCGGGAGGCTGAGACAGGAGGATTGTTGCGAGTTAGAGACCAGCCTGAGCTACAAAGTGAGCTCGAGGCCAGCCTGAACTGCATAGTGAGACCCTGTCTCAAAAAGACAAAAAAAAAAAAAAAGAGAAACTTGAGCGTCTGTTAAGACCAGAAAGTCAAACCTGAGAGATGCTCCACTACAGACCACATACATTATAGCCCAGGTTTAACATTTGACTTAAATCCTTTGTAAATTTTCTCTTAAAAATTCATGATGTTGGCCCCCCATGCCCGCCGAATGAATGAGAACTTCTGACACGTTCGCAAGACCCGTAAATACACCCTAGCCCAGGCCCAGGGAGTGTGTGGGAGAGCTTCTGGCTACCTCGCACAAGCAGGTTTGTCCAGTCCAAACCTAGGCACACTATTGAGTGAAACGACCCTCCATGCCCTTCAGAACCCCCACCACCCTGCTGCCCCCCACGCCCGCCCAGTGATAACAACTCCTGCCAGGTTCTCAGGACCCCCAGATCCAGCCCTAGCCCAGGCTCAGGGAGTATTTGAGAGAGCTTCCCCACTCCCCTAGCCCTCTTGTCCTCCTCAGAGGCAGCTCAGGCCTGTCATACAGACACAGGGTGAAACTCTGCAGCTGTGGTCCTTGCAAAGAGAGTAGGGACGGAACCACCCAGCTAGGGCAGGAGAAGACATCTTGCCAGGGGGGCACAGCAGGTGCACACCCAAGGGCTGCAGCAGGAAGGAGCTGAGCATAGCCACCAGACCCAAGCCAGGCACAACAGGATAAATTCCAACTTTCTAGAACTACATCTGAATTTCAGTAGGAGCTAAGGTTATACCTACACCAAAGCTCTACAACAAAGGCTCGAAGACAATGCTATACAAAATGACAATGAGAAGAAGGAAAATGCAATCTCAGAGCCCAAGTCCACCCATAACAAGTACAGAGGACACTAGCACAGAACAAATTTGGAATCACACGGCTGAAATCAATGAATCAATAACGTCTGAAATAAAGAAAAAACTGCAGAAAGGTATAGAGGAACTCAGGAAATAAAAGAAGAAATCTCTGAATTAATAGCATTGGAATCAAAGCATCAAATGCAGAAACATATGGAGGAAACCCAATGCCCACCCAAAACAAGGGCAGAGGACACTAGTTCAGCTGAAACCTATGAATTAATAGCATCGGACAAAAATAAGCAACAGCAGAAAGGTACAGAGAAACTCGGAGCAGAATTAATTTCTGAAATAAAAAAAGCAAATTCTAAATGCATTAGCATCTGAAGTAAAGAAAACCAATCTGAAAAAAAAAAAAAAAAAAAAACTCTGCGGAAAAGAATAACTGCTTCTAAAGAAGACATTGATAAAAAAAAGAGAGAGAGAGGGAGAGATTAGAAAATGTTGTATTCTTTGAATGAGCAATATAGTAAAGAAATAGATTGCATGAAGGAGAGTCAAATAGATACAGAACTTAAAATCCCAATAACAAGCTTACAAAACCGTTTGAGTGAAAGTGAAGACAGAGTTTCAGATCTGAAGATGCTGGTGTAGCTAGTGAAAAGGTGAGAAAAGATCTTTCAAAACTAGGATGCAGGAAAAAATAACTCATCACCTGCAAAATGATGCAAAGATGAACAATGTGAGACTGATAGGCATCAGTGAGAAAGGAGTCAATACAAATGACATTAAAAAATATGGGCAAAAATAATAGCAGAAAACTTCCCAAATATGAGGAAACAATCTGACATCCAAGTAACCAAAGCATACAGAACGCCAAGTAATCTCAACCCAATTAAAAACACACCGAGACATGTAATAGTCAGGATCCCAGAAATCCAACACAAGAATAATATTCTAAAAGCTGCTAGAGAGAAGAAGCAGATCACATTTAAATGGTGAAATGGACAAAGAACAAGTCAAGAATTACATGATGACAAAGACACCCTTACACAGGCTCCTGAAAGATGTTATAGAGAAGAACCGAAATGATCAGAACTCAATGAAACAGAACAGAAGCAACCAAATAAATAGGGCGAACAATTACACACAGGAGAAAAAGGAGTAAACAACAGCAGGTAAAAAACATGTCAAGCTTAAGTCAGTACATCCCAATTATAACCATCAATGCAAATGGACTCAATTCGCCAATTAAGAGAAATAGACTGACACCCTGCATTAGGAAACAAAATCCAACAATATGTTCTATACAAGAAACACACTTAACTCATGAAGAAATTCATAGGCTGAAAGTCCAAGGATGGAAAAAAACACTACACGCCCCAGCACATCAGAAACAAAACAGGGGTAGCAATCTTGTTCTCATACAGTCTCAACTGCAAACCAAGAACGATCAAGAGAAGAAGGCCACTATACACTTGTTAGGGGGAAAATTCAAGAGGAAGAGGTAACACTTCTAAATACGTATGCATCAAATACGGGAGCACCCAACTATATAAAACAAATCTTAATGGACATTTAAAAAAATCTAATATGCAATACCACAATCTTAACAGGAGACCTTAACACTCCCTTATCCCAAAAAGAAAGAACAATAGGACTTAGTAGACATATGGAGAGTGTTCCACCCAATCACAGCTGAGTACACGTTTTTTTCAGGTGCACATGGGTCATTTTCTAAAATACACCACATACTGGTCCACTGATCATGGTTAAGTATATGCAAGAAAACAGAAATTATGCCATGCATATTATCTGACCACAGTGCAATGAAACTGGAAAGAAATGACAAAAGAAACCAGAAAAACCCTCTAAATATATGGAAATTAAACAACATCCTACTCAGCAATCAATGGGTCACAGATCAAATTAAACAAGAAATTCAACAATATCTACAATTCAATGAAAAGTCAAGCAAAACTTATCAGAATTTATGGGATGCAATGAAAGCAGTTCTCAGAGGGAAATTCATAGCTGTGAACTCAAACATTAGGAAAACAGAAAGGGAACAAACAAACACTTTAATGCTGCACCTCCAATAACTAGAAAAGGAACAGCAAACCAAACCCAGAGCCCAAAGAATAGAAGTAACCATACAAATTAGAGCAGAAATGAACTCAATTGAGATGAAGAAAACAGTTCAAAGAATTAACGAATCAAAACGCTGGTTCTTTGAAAGACTAAAATTCAGACCCTAGCTAACCTCATCAAAATGAGGAAAGAGAAATCCAAATACAACCAATAAGTAATGAAAAGAGTGTAATCACCACAGACCCAGTAGAAATTCAGAAGATTATCAATACCTACTTTGAGAATTTTCACTCTACAGAATAGAAGACACAGATGAAATGGACAGATACCCAGAAAGGTATAAATTACAAAAACTGAATCAACAATATATAACCACTCTCAATAGCCCAATAACAGCCAATGAAATATGATATGTAATAAAAAGAAAACTACCGACAAAAGTCCAAGCCCTGATGGATTCACAGCTAAATTCTACAAGAAATTTACAGAAAAAAGAAAAGAAAAGAAATTTAAGGAAGATATATGCTCTACACTCCTCAAACTCTTCAAGGAAATAGAAAAAGAAGCAATCTTTCCCCATTTAGGATTATATGAGCTTTTGGGTTATCATAGATGGCTTTTAAAGGTAGAGTCCATCTATTCCAATTTTCTGTAGGACTTTGAGCATGAATGAATGTTGGACATTGTCAAAAGCTTTCTCTGCATCAATTGAGATGATTATGTGGTTTTTAGATTTCAGACTATTAATATAGTGTATTACATTTATATATTTTTGCATCCCTGGGATGAATCCTACCTGGTCATGGTGTATGATCTTCTTGATGATTTGCTGTATTCTATGTGCTAGGATTTTATTGAGGATAAAGTCTATATTCATGAGGGAGATCCGCCTGTAGTTCTCCTTTTTAGTTGTGTCTTTCCCTGGTTTTGAAATCAGTATAATACTTGCCACCAAAAATGATTTTGGGATGACTGCTTCCTTTTCATTTTCATTGAAGAATTTGAGGAGTGCAGGAATTATATCTTCCATAAATTTCTTGTAGAATTCAGCTGTGAATCCATAAGGACCTGGACTTTTCCTTGTCGGCAGGCTTTTTATTATGTTTCATATTTCGTCAGCTGTTATTGGCTTATTGAAAGTTGTTATATCTTCTTGGTTAACTTTTGGTAATTTGTACCTTTGGAGAAATCTGTCCATTTCTTCTGTGTCTTCTATTCTGTGAGCATAAAGATTCTCGAAGTAACTATTGATAATCTTCTGAATTTCCACTGGGTCTGTAGGGATTTCACCCTTTTTATTCCGTATTTCATGTACTTGAATTTTTTTCTTTCCTCTTTTGGATGAGGTTGGCTAGAGGCTTATCAACTTCATTTAGTCTTTCAAAGAACCAACATTTTGATTTGTGGATTCTTTCAACTGTTTTCTTCATCTCAATTGAATTAATTTCTGCTCTAACCTTTATGATTTCTTCCCATACTTTCACTCTGGGTATCGTTTGCTCTTCTTTTTCTAGATGTCAGAGGTGCAACATTAGGGTGTTTATTTGTTCCCATTCTGTTTTCCTAATGTGCGAGTTCATAGCTATTATTTTCCCTCTGAGAACTGCTTTCATCACATTCCATTAATTCCGCTAATTTGCGGTTGAATTTTCACTGAATGTAGATATTGCTGAATTTGTTTAATTTGATCTGTAACCCATTGATTGCTGAATAGGGTGTTGTTTAATTTCCATGAATTTAGTGTGTTTTGCTGGTTTCTTTTGTCATTTATTTCCAGTTTCATTGCACTGTGGTCTGATAATACGTATGGGATAATTTCTGTTTTCTTTCATACACTTAAGCATGAGCTATGACTGGTATGTGGTGTATTTTAGAAAATGACACATGTGCACCTGAAAAAAAGTGTGTATTCAGCTGTGGTTGGGTGGAACACTCTGTATATGTCCACCAGGTCCATTTGTTCCAAGCTCTGGTTCAGTTCTGCTACTTCCTTGCTAATTTTTTGTCTGGTTGATCTATCTTTTTGAGATAAGGGCATGTTAAGGTCTCCTGTCAAGATTGTGGTCTTAGATATTAGGTTTTTCATGTCCATTAAGATTTTTCTTACATAGTTGGGCTCTTCTGTGTTTGGTGCATAGATATTTATGAGTGTTACTTCTTGCTCTTGAATTTTTCCCCTGACCAATTTATAGTGGCCTTCTTTGTGTCATTTGAACCTTTTTGGTTTGAAGTTGAGACTGTCTGAAAACACCATTGCTACTCCTGCTTTTTTCTGAGGTGCTGGGGCATGTAGCATTGTTTTCCATCCTTTGACTTTGAGCCTATGAATGTCCTTTTGAGTTAAGTGTGTTTCTTGTATACCGCATATTGTTGGATTTTGTTTCCTAATCCACTGTGCCAGTCTATTTCTCTTAATTGGTGAATAGAGTCCATTTACATTGATGGTTATAATTGAAATGTGTTGACTTACATTTGTCATATTTCAAGCACTGTCCATGACTCATACACATGGATGACACAGACAAAAGATCTACAGAGTAAAGTACAGGATTACAAGATAAACCCTGAGGGGACTTCACTGACCTCATCAGAAATAAAAGCTACATCTTTTGGTATATAAGTCTTGATCTATCTCAGTCTTAACCATCCAGCAAATAAGTATAAAAATCAGGTATATAATGCTGGGCCATAATAATAAGTTGAGCAGTAAATGGCTGCAGTCAACAACTTCTTCAGATAACTTACTATTGTTGTGGAATGCCGGACTGTGTTGGATTGTGTCATTGAGTTCGAGCATGTAAATTGGTTTAATAACAATGAGGTACTCATCTTTGTCCGGTATAGACAAAAAAAAAAAGGGTACACAAAGGAAGAACCATGATGTGTGTGTATAAACAGTACAGTTAGGATAAATATGCCATGCTTCTGTATAATTCTATGAGAAGCAAGATTTGCAGTAATAGTGGTTGGACAGGATATTATGTCAGCTTCTAGCACTATGGACAACCACTAGGAAAACAGCAAGGTAGAAAGTATTAATTATTGAATCTGTGATATAATTCAGCTATAAAAAATAAAATAAGTATATAGCTACACTCTCTTAATTCACTAGAGACATCTGCTATAATAACGTATGTATGTATAATATCATGTATGCACCTTGTATGATACTACCAAAACATTACAAAAACAGTTTGCAATGTATTAATTTATCGAATCTGTCCTGTTAATTTGTCTTGAAACTGTCTCATTGCTATTTGTTCTCCAATTAAAAAAATGAATAAAAAAAAAAACCTAAAAAAAAAAAAAGAAAAGGAAACAATCCTCCCAAAATCATTCCTGGAGACAAGTATTATATATTGTTACCAAAACCAGGGAAAGACACAACTAAAAAAGAGAATTACAGGCCAATCTCCCTCATGAACACAGATGCAAAACTCGTCAATAAAATCCTAGCAAATAGAATATAGCACATCTTCATGAAGATCATACACCAAGACCAGGTAGGAGTCATTCCAGGCATGCAAGGACGGTTCAAAATTTGAAAAATCTATGAATGTAAAACAATGTATCAATAGAGTAAAAACTAAAATCCACATGATCATCTCAATTGATGCAGAAAAGGCTTTTGACAAAGTCCAACACTGATTCATGTTCAAAGTCCTACAGAAAATTAGAATAGAAGGCCTCTAGTTTAATCTGATAAAAGCCATTTATGAAAGCCCAAACGGCATTCTAAATGGAGAAAAACTGAGACAGTTTCTTCTTAGATCTGGTAAAAGACCCCCTATTGTTCAATACAATTCTGGAATCATTAGCTAGAGCCATTAGACAAAAGAGAGAAATAAAAGGAATTAGAATAGGTAAAGAAGAAGTTAAATTATCATTATTTGCAGATGACATGATACTTTACTTGGAAGACCCAAAAAACTCCATCAAGAAGTTACTAGAATTAAAACACAAATTCAGTAGCATAGCAAGATACAAAGTCAGTACCCAAAAGTCAATAGCATTCCTGTACACAGATAACAAACACATGAGAGGGAAATTATAGAAACAATATCTTTTACAATAACACCGAGGAAAATGAAATACCTTAGAATTAATCTAACTAAAGAAGTCAAAGATCTTTTCAAGGAAAACTACAGTACTCTTAAAAAGAGATTCTAGAGGATTTCAGAAAATGGAGATATTCCCTGTTCCTGGATAGGAAGAACCAAATTGTGAAGATGGCCATACTCCCAAAATTGCTGTACAGATTTAATGCAATTCCTATCAAACTACCACCAGCATACTTCACAGACCTAGAGAAATCATTCCTAAAAATTATTTTGAACCAGAAAAGACCTAGAATTGCAAAGGCAATCCTGGCCAACAAAGACAAAGCAGGAGGCATTATAATCCCTTACTTGAAATTACACTACAAGGCTGTGATAAAATCAACATGGCATTGGCAATGAAATAGACCTGAGAATCAGTGGATTAATAGATGCTGAAGCCACTATGAACACACTCAGCAACCTTATCGTTGACAAAGGGGCCAAACATACTCACTGGAAGAAAGAAACCTATTTAACAAATAGTGCTGGAAAAACTGGCTCTTTATGCCAAAAACTAAAACTTGACCTAGATCTGTCACCATGCACTAAGCTAAAGTCAAAATGGATTAAAGAGGGGCCAGGGAGATGGTTCAGTACAATAAGCATTTCCCTGGCAAGCCCAAGAGTCAGAGTTCAGTCCCCGGTTCTACAAAAAAAACAAAAACAAAAATGGATTAAAAATATAAACATTAAAACAGAAACACTGAATCTAGAAGAGAAAGTAGGAGGAAATTTTGAACACATAGGGGTAGGCAAACATTTCATGAAGAAACTTGTATTTGCACAGGAAAAACATCAAAGAATTAACTGGGACCTCCTCCTCTTGAGCAGTTTTTGCACATCAAGAGAAATTAACAACAAAGTGAAAAGACAACCCACAAATTCTGAAAAAACCTTGACAAATAAGTATTCAGACAAATGTCTGCTCTCTATAATTTATAAAGAACTAAAACACATTAGGGCCCCAAAATTTAAAGACCCAATTCAGAAATGGGCACCCAAGATGAACACACACTTCTCAGAGGACGAAATTAAAGAAGCGAATAAATATATGAAAATATGCTCCACATCACTAGCCATCCTTGAAATGCAAATTAAAACAACATTGAGATATCATCTCACCCCAGAAAGAATGGCTATCATAAAGAAATCAACCAACAAATGTTGGAGAGGCTGTGGAGTTAAAACGAACCCTTCTCCACTGCTCGTGGGAATGTAGACTGGTGCAACTATTATGGAAATCAGTATGGAGACTCCTTAAAAAACTAGGACTGGAAATCTCATTCAAACCAGCTATCCCCCGACAGGGAATTTTCCCAGAGGATCTAAAAACAACATATCATAGTGATATATGTGTACCTATATTTATAGCAGCACAATTTGTGATAGCCAAGATGCATGGCAGGGGCTGGGGAGATGGCTCAGTAGAATAAGTGCTTCCCTGGTAAGTGAAAGGCCCTGAGTTCAATCCCTGGTTCTGCCAAAAAAAAAAAAAAGATTTACAAGAGGCATGGCACCTGAGGAACAGATGAGAAAGATGTGGTATTTTTATACAATGGAGTATTACTCAGCTATAAAGAATGATAAACTTGAAGTCTTCGTATTTAGGTGGATGCCACTTGAACATATACTCATGAGTGAAATAAACCAGACACACATGTGTAAATATTGTATAGTCTCCGTTGTATAAGAACTCAAAAGAAGAATTACAAATAGGTATAACACAATGAAAAGGAAAGCAAGAAACTGAAGACTAGATTATGGAGAGAGAGCAAGAAGAGCTAAGAAACACAACAGAGTCAAAGCCATACAGCTATATGTACAAGATGGGTAAGACAATGATCCTGAGAATCTTCAGAAGATTTTTCGAATCTAGCAGTTAATTTGGAAGGATTCCCACCCTGATTGACAATATATGTTGATACCTGTGAACTAAGCAACTGCATTGAAGATGGCAATTTGGAATAGTAGGTTCATGCTTGGAGTGCCTGTCATTCTGGTCTTCTGAATACATGATGCTTGTCATGACACGCCGGTTTGCTGCCTTTGCTGTGTCTCGGGTAGACTTTTTTTTTTTAAAGGAGGGAGGTGGTGAATAAAGCCAGGAGACAGGAAAAGGAGTGTTGAGAGACTGTCCTGTTACAATGCTGGATATATGGTTAGATTTCTAAACTTATGCATAAACATATATAATTGTTTATTCCTATATTTAAAATGTAACTTTTTAAATTTTTGTTATGTTTGTAGGGACTTAAAGTTTAACATATCAATACTTGATGAAAAATACCTGTTCCCTGTTAAGCCTAAGATGTTTGATATTTAGACAGATAGTGAGGTTAAACTCAGGTTAGCAACCAAGGATTGAAGACCAAAAATTAGAGAAAAAGGAGGGCCATAAGGACAGCCAACATTTTGGCACTAACCTTTCAAGTTCAATAAAGACTCAGGATATTAGAACCGGTACTGTAACATCATGCAACTCAGTTGTGTCCCAAGTTTTCTGATCAAGGAGATTATAGGACCAAAGAGAAAAGTGATCGACAATGTAGAGTGTGCTAAGAAGAGTCACATAGAGAGAAAACATTCTCTCAGGCTTTCACAGAAAGCAAATTGGTCAAGCAATGGCCGTGACTCATCCACATGGCTGACACAGACAAAGGATCTACAAACTAAGGTACAGGTTCTTGGGATAAATCCTGAGGGGACTTGACTCAATGCAATACAAAAGTTGCATTTCTTATTATATAGGTTATTCTTTATCTTGTTCTTAACCATCCAGCAGAAAAGTATACAAACAAAGTATAAAAAATAAAGCCATATAATTGTGCTGAGCTATAAAGGACTCAAGTCAACAACTTCTGACATTGCCAGACATTCGGAAAACCCAATACTATTATGGACTACTGGACTATTTTGGAATATTTTACTGAATTCACACACCTATAATATTTAAAAGACAAAATTAACAACCAACTACATAAAACAAGTATTGCCTGGGCTATGAGCCCATGTACACAGGCAGACAGGACATTCCAGTCTGGTTGCCCTAACAACCTAGGAACCTATAGAAACTAAATAGGGTCAAAGAACTTGGCCCATGCCTGCTTCCAGTTCTTGGGTGTGCACTGGCCAATGGATAATCAATAAATATTCTCTTATTCCTATAATTCTGATTCCCATGGACAATAAACCCTGTCATTACAATAGAATATGCTTAAATTAATGCAAATTAATTCAAATTATCTTATACATATCATCAGACATAGGGTAATGAAACTGGAAATCAATGGCAAAAGAAAGCCTTTATGAAAGTTACCATCTAGACACTGAAATATAGAAATATGAGGAAGAGAAGAAGGGAAGAGGGTCCCTTGAACCCAGGAAGTATTTGAAGCATGAATTGAAGCCTACAGGCAGAGTGATGAGAAAAGTTTCAGTGGAGAAGCAGGCAGCAGGCCACACCTAAGTTGGGACTTTATGTGGGAGGTGGGGTTCAAAGCTGCAGACACATAGTAACCGCAGAGGCCTACACAGAGAGCTTCACAAACACAAACAAATTAACACCCTCCTGAACAAAAATGGGTCACAGACTAAAGAAAAATTAGACAGATTCTACAACTGATAATGAAAATACAACATACCAGAGCTATGAGACAATGAAAGCAATCCTACAAAGGAAAGTTATAGCAGTAAATATCCATATAAGGAAACAGGATGAGTGCCTGTTGAAAGGATAAAAATACAAGCTAAAAACTGGGAAAAAGATCAGCAAAAAAAAAAAAAAAAATCTGCAAAACACATATTCAATAATGAAATCGAGAATCCCGAACAGTATTGTTCCAATATAGAAGGAAAGAAATGTGAAGGAAGGAGGACAAAATGAGGAAGAGGAAAGGAAACAGGAAGGAAAAAGAGAGGTAGGGAAGGAAAGGAGGGAGGGAGGGAAGGAAGGAGGGAAGGACAGGAGGAAGGGGAAAAGGGGTGGGTGGACTCATTTGAGGGGCCCCCCAAATGAGTCCTATTCCACTGCTGTGGGTAAAAGGGCACACCTGAGGGCATTGCGTGGGTCCAGGCGCAACCCCAGGCCAGGCCGGGTGCAAGCCCTCCCTGCCCACAGTCCGCTGTAGTCACTGCAGCCTGCATGCACAGGCCACAGCGAGGTCGAGGTGGAGCCCCTGCGCCCGCACAAGCAGTCCTGAGCACACCTGCCTCTAACGCTCCTCCTCGAAACCCCGCCTCCTCCCAGCTCCTGCGCCCCCCTCCCCCTCGTCTCTCTTGGAAGCCCCGCCCCTCAGTTCTGACAGGGCCTCCCAGCCCTCTGCCCTCAACTCCTCTCCATCGCGCAGCCCCTGACCATCTCCTCGCCTCGCACTTTCCCCTCACAATTTCCCCCGTGGCCGCTTACCCCCTCACCTGTGGAGGCCCCACAAGAGACCCGGCCTGTCCTTGCCTCGTGTTCTGCTCCTCTCCGCAGCACGCGTGCTTCCGCAGCCAATCCCCACGCACACACGTGCTCCGGAGAGGCCACGCCCCATGCCCTGGGCCTGCGCGTGCGCACTCCTGCGCGTGCGCACTCCTGCGCCCCGGTCGGCCTCCCACCTCAGCTCCTAGCGCAGCAGCAGTGCCAGACTCCCCCGGCCCCACAGCCCGGCCCCACTCCCATCCAAACCTTACCAAGCCTTCACGGCCCGCTCCTCGCCTCACGCTGCCTACCTTTTGCGGGTTGGAGAGGCAGTCACTGCACCACAGAGCTGTGTTGTGGGAGGGGCTTTGGGCGAGCTGCTCAGGCTGGCCTGGGATTTGTGGTCTCCTGGCGCAGCCTCCCTCCACGCGAGGATTACAGTTTCTGGTCCCCCGTCTCTGGCCGCCGGGCTAGTTACGGTAGTAGATGAAGAGAACTTGTACCTTTAGAAAACAGATGAGTGTCCCAGACTGGCAAGAGAACACAAGAATCTAAGATCAACTCCTATGTAAACAATTTGCAAACTGGTACAAGCAGAACCTTCAAGAAAAAAAAAAGATTGAGATAAATTCCTCATTGGGTTTAGTGCTACACAAGACAAAAAGAAAGTTGTGTACCATTTCTTTTTTTGTTTTTTGTTTTGTTTATTTGGGTTGGGGGGTTGTTTGTTTGTTTGCTTTTGTGGAACCCGGAATTGAATTCAGGTCCTTTTGCTTGCCAAGGAAGCACTTATTCTACTGAGCCATCTCCCCAGCCCTGTGTAACATTTCTAATGTCATATCAATTATTACTATACTCTATTTCTTTTTTTTAAAGAGAAGGTTCACAAGGTGTTCAGGGTCTCACTACTAGATCAGACTCCTCGTGATTCTCCTGTTTACAGCCTGCCAAGGGCTGGGATTACAGGCGTGGCTACCATGCCCAGTCTCAACTGCAGTCTCACGGTGCCCTGGGGACAGGGCCAGCACCACAGCCCTGGGGATCAAACTCCTGGGCCCTGCACCTGCTTGCAGAGGCTTTAATCTGCTGAGCTATTTCGCCGACCCTAAACCAATTTTTTAAAAAGGTAAAAAAAGAGACAACAAAATTTAAGATTTCTTGAAAACTAATGCTAATATGCAACCATATGTCCAGTCTTACATAACTGTTAATCTGAGCAACAGATTTGATGATAAAATACATTATCAACCATTGCTAATCAGCTATTCTTGGTCTGAAAATCTGTAACACAGGTATTGTTCTGTTGCCCTGTTTCTTTGTTTCTGATTTTTATTCTTGCTTTGCTTTTACTTTTCAAAATAAAATTTAAATTTGAAGGAGAAAGTAGCAAAGAGAAAAGAGTGGTCAGAAAAGTCCAACGTTTTATCTAAATCAGACATTTATTCGCATTCATCTGGGGATTGTGTTCTGCTCACACATTCGTTTATACATTGAATTTTCAGCAATTTATACAAATGCTGTCAAAACAACATAATAACAATGAGATGAAATAAAATGGAAAACAAGCACAGAAATAAAGTCACAAATGAACTTGTATTTGATAGGTTATGGCCCTAGTATGAATTGCTGAATTATTATGGTGGTGATCTAAATGGCTAAAGCCCTTAAAACAACCGCTTATCTTCCAAGAGACCACCTCCCCCCTTCTCCAACTCAGCCCAGGTGCAGTTTCCTTTCACCTTTCCCAGCACCTCAGGGAAGGCCCCAATCAGCTCCTCGGGGGTATCTAAATATTCCTCTCAAACCCCACCCCTCCCAAAAGGCCACAAAAGCCTCAGCCTCCCTTTGTTCCAATCCAGAGAATTCCTTATCTTC
>PVKA01005897.1:0-53864 GCA_004027165.1 Ctenomys sociabilis
GCTATCTTTTCTCCAACATACATTTTTGACTATAGAGGCTGTAGTTGAAGGGGTTATTTCTGTGCCTTGAGTTCTGTCCCAGTGTTCTACATGATTAGTTTTGTGCCAGTACCATGCTGGTTTTGTTACTATGGTGTTATAGTATAATTTGAAATTGGGTATTCTGATGCCTCTAGGCTTGCTCTTGTTGATTAGGACTGCTCTGGGGAGCAGTGGAGATGGCTCAGTAGGATAAGCATTTCCCTGGCAAGCACAAGGGCCCAAGTTCGATCCCCAGTTCCGCTTAAAAAAAAAAAAAAAAAGGACTGCTTTGGCCATTATGGGCCTTTTGCAATTCCATATGAATTTTAGTATTATTTTTTCTGGTTTTGTGAAGATGGTCATTAGTAGGCTTCTTTTGGCAATAGAGCCATTTTAACAATAAGAATTCTGTCAATCCATCAACATAAGAAGTCTCTCCATGTTTCACTGTTTTCAAATTCTTCAATGTTCTCAAATTTTCACTGCAGACGTCTTTTACTTCCTCAGTTAGACTGATTATTAAGTATTTTTAATACCTAGGGAATGGAACTGTTTTCTTGATTTCTTTCTCAGTCTATTATTGGAGTATAGAAAAATTATTATTTTTTAACATTGGTCTCATATCATGCTACTTTTCTAAATTTGTTTATCAGCTCTGAAAGTCTTTTGGGGGAACCAAGTGTGGTGGTACATGCCTGTAATCCTAGCTTTTGGGAGGCTGAGGCAGGAGGATTGATGCAAACTTGAGGCCAGCTTGAACTATGAAGTGACGGCCTGCAGAGGAGTCGTCCTCGTGGTCGGAGCTGTTGTGGCTGCAGTCGCTGCCTCTCTCTGGAGAGCCATGACTAGGTGAGTCCCTCTCTGGCACACGCAGGAACCTCTTGCGCCCCCAATGGGGAAAGTGCTCACGGGCCCGATGCCTGTGGGGTTCATCCTCGGTCAGGAGGGGGGCCCGACTGTCCTTGGTCTCCACCTCTACAGGCTCTGGGTCTTGGCCCTGATGCCGATGCCTCCGGCACCCGGGTATCAGATGCATCCAGCGGTGGGGGCTGCACGCCCTTTATTTATTAATCAAAGTACATCTATTTTTCTATACATGACTCAAATTTAGCCTTTATGGTTGTACTCCACTGTGTATAGCTATCATATTTTTATTCATTCATCTGTTTACAGGCGTATAAACTGCTTTCAAGATTTAACTGTTATGAATTTGCTATATACATTATATAAACAGGCATCACTCTATTACAATGTCTTTAACTCTTTCAGCGGTGTACCAAGGGAAAGAACTGGTACAAATGGAATTTCTATTTACTTTCTCAGGTTCTCACACTAGTGAGTAAAATGACAAAAGAAAGAAGAGAAAAAGATAATTATGCAAATCAGCAGAATAATTTGGATGATTATACTGCCAATTTCTGGTGGGATTTTTTCTTTTCTTTCTTTTTTTTTTTTTAGTCTTTTTGAGGCAGGGTCTCACTATGCAGCTCAGGCTGGCCTTAAGCTCACTTTGTAGCTCAGGCTGGTCTTGAACTCACAACAATCCTCCTGCCTCAGCCTCCCGAGTGCTGGGATTACAGGCCTGTGCCACCACACCTGGCTGATTTTTTCTTTTTAAAAATTTTTTTTACTAATTTTAATGAGAAAGAAATAGCAATGGCCTTTTGAAAGGTGCAGTTTAGGTTTAAATTTTTTTCTTTTTCTTTTTCTTTTCTTTTCTTTCTTTCTTTCTTTTTTTGCAGAACTGGGGATTGAACTCAGGCCCTTGCACGTGACAGGGAAGCACTTATTCTGCTGAGCCATTTCCCCAGCCCCACCTTGGCTTTTTAAATTTCTTATAATTTATTTTTTGAAGTACTGGGGATTGAACTCAGGAACCTGTGCTTGCCAGGCCAGCACTTATTCTACTGAGCTATCTCCCTAGCCCCTTGTAATTTTTTTTTTTTTGGTCATTGTTTTTAACAAATTTTGCATATTTATGCCCGGTAATCTGAACAACTAATTGGAAGATAACTTCATGCATCACACCAACCACTGTTGAATTCCCATTAGTTTGTTTAGTGAAATTTTGTATCATTTTAATGCCTTTTTTTTTTTTTTTTACTATTTTATATTTTTAAAAAGGAATTTCTAGTTTTCATTGTTTTGAAGAATTTCCATACTGATAGCGGTCATACTAGTCACAGCACCAATAATGTAGAAGCATTCTGTTTCCCCACAGCCTTGCCAGCATTGGTTAATATTTGACATCTTGATTATAGCCAAGCTTTCTGAAGTAAGATAGAATCTCAGTGTTGTTTTAATTTGCATTTCTCTAATAGCCAGTGATTTTGAATATTTCTTTATGTATTTACTGGCCGTTTGTACTTCTGTGAAATGTCTATTTATTTCACTTGCCTAATTTTTTGGTTGCGTCTTTTATACTATGGAAACTGCTTTCTGGAATTGCTTATATTACTCTGGTGTGATATTTTTCTGTGTCCCAGTGCTCAGCCATAGCATAACCAATGCTTTTGCCATTTATTGTAAGTACGTAGTACAATTGATTTTCTTTGGATGAGACCCTAACACATGCCATATGGCAGAAGAAGGAACTGTAACTAACAAGGGAGATACCAAAGACAGAAATAGAATTGGCAACCAAAGAAAAGAGCAGATGAGAGGCAGTAATTGGAGGTTGTATTTCTAAGAAGAGATAACTAATTTAGCTAATGACTTCTTTTTGGTCAAGTGCATTGACAATGATATTTCTACTATTTTCTGCTCCTTTATTCAGATGTGTAGAAGTCTGTGCCACTAGTTAAGAAATTGTCAACTTTCAAAATATAGAGACAATTTTAGATGAATGCTATGATTCTGTATACCTGGAAGTTTGTCTGGAGGTGGTTGTGTGTCATAAAAGGCCTCTTAGTCAAGTAGTGGAAAGTTTGTACATAGTCTCCATCAGATTCTGATAAAATAAATTGGTCAGAGAAAGCAGCAAATGTCAGACACAAGATGGAGTGCTACTGCAGTCACATACTAGTCTGCTGCATGTCATTGTGATTGTATTTGAAAAGAGGTGATTCCAGAAATATGATAGCAAAATGAATTTTTAACCAGAAAGCCAATGAAGCATTTGGGGTGGGACAAAGGTGAATACTATGCTAGATTCATGAGGATGGCATAATTAAAATAACTTTGCCAGTATGTGTCTTCCTGGATGTAACATGAAATGCCTTTTCATTGAGAGGAAACTTGATTACCTCTGTTTAGGTTTTCTTTTCTTTTTTAACTTTTTTTTTTTTTTTTTTTTTTTTTTTTTTTTTTTTTTTTGTATTTTTGTACAGGGTCTACAGAGTCTCACTACATAGATTGGACTCATAGCTATCCTCCTGTTTTCTGCCTCTCAGGTGCTGGGATTGCAGGCCTGCACCACCACACCCATGCTCAATGGCTGTCTCTGTGGGCCGCGGGGGCAGGGCCAGAATGACAGGCCTGGGGATAGAGTTCCAGGCCCCTGTGTCTACCTAAGCAAGTGCTTTAATCTGCTGAGCTATTTGGCTGGCGTGGCTTTCTTTTCTTAAGGAGAATAAAAAATAGTAATAAAAAAATGCATTAGAGGACTGATAAGGTGGCTCAGTAGAATAAGCGCTCCCCTGGTAAGCACAAGGGCCTGAGTTCAATCCCTGGTTCTGAAAAAAAAAAAAAAAAAGAAAAATAAAAAAAATACAAAACAAAACAAACAAAGATGCATTAGAAAAGATACAGAATTTTACTAAATAAAATAATGAACTCAACAATGGCTGGTATATTGCATAAAGCTATCTTCAAATGAGTTGTTTAGATTATGAGACATAAGCATGCAAAATTGATAAAAAAAAAGTTAAAGGCAATTAAATAGGAGAGAAAAAATTTAAACATTAACTGCTGCATTCAATAGACCAGTAGAAATTAGCAGTACAATTATGTAAGCTATCCAATCTTTTGCCCTTCTGTTTTTCTTTCATCCTTTTTGGTATCCTAGTTGTTCCTTCCCTTTTGAACATGTTCCCTTTCACACTATCTTCCCTTTCAGATATTATTTACTCTTTCAAGTTTTTACACTAGTGAGACAATATGATTTTTGCACATGTAGGTCTGATTTATTCATTTATGAATATGGTCTCTAGTATCTATTTACCTATAAAAACCCCAAGTTTGTCTTTTTATAGCTGAGTAGTAGAGCACTGTGTAAAAATTTTAATTTTATTATTGTTTCTTAAAGAGAATACAAAATGATAATGAAAAATAGATACAATACAGAATTTCACTAAACAAAATAATATGAATTTGATAGTATTTGTTGTATTGCATAGTGTTTTCATCAAATTTGTTTAAATTACCAGATAGGGGGCCAAGGAGATGGCTCAGTGGAATAAGTGCTTCCCTGGCAAGCCCAAGGACCTGAGTTCAATCCCCAGTTCCGCTAAAAAAAAAAATAAAAAATAAAAAAATCCTAGATTACCAGATATATGATACAAAATTTGACAGGCAAAAAACGTTATAAGAAATTAAGAAGAGAAAGATACAGAGGTCTCCTGTGCCCACTGGATCTCTCCAGACCCAGTCTATGCTCTGTGTATGAGTGAGAACTTCAACCATGCTCTCAGGACCCCTCCAGACCCAGCCTAAGCCCAGGTTCAGTGAGTGTGTGGGAAAGCTTCCATGCTCCCCTGAACCCTTCTGGACCCAGCCCAGGACCAGTAGTGAGTGAGAGCTTCAGCCACACTCTCGGGATCCCTCCAGACCCAGCACAAGCCCAGACTCAGCTAGTGTGTGGGAGAGCTTCTAAACTTCCCTGTGCCTGCTAGATCCCTCCCAACTCAGTCTGGGCCCATTTGTGAGTGAGTCCTTCTGTCTTGCTCCTGGATACCTCCAAACCCAGCCCAAGCCTGGCATACAGGCCTGGGGTGAAACTCTATAGCTAAAGTCCCTGCATAGGGGCTAGGGATCAAAAGCACTCAACAAATCCAGGAGAAGAACGTCTTGCCAGAGGGGCACAATGGGGTCACCTCCAAGCGCTACTGCAGGAAAAAGCTGAGCACAGCAGGCTGACCAAAGCCAGTAACAACTGGATGAATTCAAACTTCGTAGATCTGCACCCAAATTTCAGTACATGCTAAGGTTATAATAGCACCAAAGCTCTACACGAAAGGTCAGAGAACAGTACTATAGAAAATGAAAAAGAGAAGGAGGAAAATGCAATCTCAGGCCCCAAGGAGAAATTGGAAATCACATAGCTGAAATGTTTGAATTAGTAGCATCTGAAGCAAAGAAAAACTGCAGAATGGCATAGAAGAACTCAGAACAGAAATAACCTTTGAAATAAAAAAGAAATATTTGAATTAATAGCATCTAAAGTAAAGAATCAAATGCAGAAACACATTGAGGAAATCAGATCAGAAATACTATGTGAAGTAAAAAAAGAAAGGATAACTATAATGAAAGAATCAATAATTTCTTCTCAAGAAGACACTAAAAAAAAAAATAGAGGAGATTACAAAAATGATGGAATCCTTCAATGAGCAATATAGGAAATAGTACATGAAGCAGATCAAAGAGATACAGCGGAACTTAAAATCTCAATTACAAGCTTGCAAACTGTTTGAATGAAAGTGAAGATAGAGTTTCAGATCTTCAAGATGTCATTGCAGCTAGTGAAAAGGTAAGAAAATATCTCTTAAAAACAACTAGGATGCAGGAAAAAATAATTCATCACCTGCAAGACAATGAAAAGATGAACACTGTGAGTCTAATAGGCATCAATGAGAAAGAAGGAGTCAATACAAATGATATAAAAAGAAAATGGGAGAAGTAATAGCAGAAAACTTCCCAAAAAGGAGGAAGCAATCTGACATTCAGGTAACCAAAGCATACAGAATGCCAAATAACTTCAACCCAATTAAAACACACACCCAGACATATAATAGTCAAGATCCAGGAATCAAGCACAAGAACAATACACTGAAAGTTGTTAGAGAAAAGAAATAAATCACATTTAAAGGAAAACCCGTCAGAATCATAGCAGACTTCTCCTCACAAATAATGATGTCCAAAAGAGCATGGTGCAGAACACTTCAGCCCTCTATGAAAACAAATTGTAGCCTGCTAATATAACCTGCAAAACTCTCTTTCAAGCTTGATAGAGAAGTGAAATATTTCCATGACAAAGAACAACTAAAGTATTTCATGACAACAAAGCAAACACACACAAACTATGAAAAGATGTTCCAGAGAGGAATCAAGATCATCAGAACTCCATGAATGAGAATGGAAGGCACCCACTAAATAGGAAAACTTTTAAACACAGGAGAAGAAGTAAACAACAGCAGGCAAATAACATGCCAATCACAAGTCAATACAACTGAATTATAACCATCAATGTAAATAGACTCAGTTCACCAATTAAAGAAATCAACTGGCATGGTGGATTAAGAAACAAAATCCAACAATGTACTGTATGCAAGAAACATTTAACTCATAAAGAAATTCATAGGCTGAAAGTCAAAGGATGGAAAACAATATTACATGCTCCAGCACCTCAGAAAAATGCATGGGTAGCAAGCCTGTTGTCAGATAGTCTCAACTTCAAACCAAGAATGATCAGACAAAATAAAGAAGGTCACTATATACTGGTTAGGGGAAAAATTCAAGAGCAAGAGATAACACTCAGAAATATGAACACACCAAACATGGGAGCTCCCAACTATATAAGCCAAACCATAATGGGTATGGAAAGTCTAATATCCAATACCACAGTCTTAAGAGGAGACATTAACACCCTCTTATCTCAAAAAGATGGATCAATCAGACAAAAAACTAGCAAAGAAGTAACAGAACTAAACCAGAACTTGAAGCAAATGAACTTAGTGGACATATACAGAGTGTTCCACAAACCACAGCTGAATACACATGTTTTTCAGCTGTATATGTGCCATTTTCTAAAATAAACCACATACTAGTCCACAGGTCATGCTGAAGTATACGCAACAAAACAGAAATTATCCCATTCATATTATCTGACCACAGTGCAATGAAACAGGAAATAAGTAGCAAAAAACCCTAGAAAAACCCCATAAATACATGGAAATTAAACAACACCCTACTCAGCAATGAATGGGTTACTGATGAAATGAAAGGAGAAATTGAACAATATCTACAATTCAATGAAAATTCAAGCACTACTTATTGAAATTTATGGGATGCGATGAAAGCAGTTCTCAGAGGGAAAATTATAGCTGTGAAGACACATTAGGAAAATGGAATGGGAACAAATAAACACCATAATGCTGTACCTGAAACATGTAGAAAAGGAAGAGCAAACCAAACCCAGAGACCAAAGATGGAAAGAAATCATAAAAATTGGAAGAGAAATTAATTCAATCGAGACAAAGAGAGCAGTTCAAAGAAGTAATGAATTAATATGCTGGTTCTTTGAAAGGTTAAATTAAATTGATAAGTCCCTAGCTAACTTCATTAAGAAGAGGAAAGAAAAAATTCAGAACCAGTGGAAATTCAGAAGATTATCAATTTCTACTTTGACAACATTTACTCTCATAGAATAGAAGACAAAGAAGAAATGGACAGATTACTAGAGGTACAAATTACCAAAACTGAATCAAAAAGATATAAGAACTCTCTATAAACCAATAACAGCCAATGAAATAAGAAGTGTGATAATAATATAAAAAACCTACTGACAAAGAAAGTCCAGGTCCTGATGGATTTACAGCTGAATTCTACAAGAAATTTACAGAAGATATGATCCTTACACTCCTCAAACTCTTCAATAAAATTGAAAAGGAAGCAATTTTCCCATAATCGTTTCTGGAGGCATTATACTGATACCAGAACCAGGGAAGACACAACTAAAAGAGAGAACTACAGGACAATCTCCCTCATGAGCATAGATCCAAAAATCCTCAATACAATCCTAACAAATAGAATGCAGCAAATCATCAAGAAGTTTATACACCATGACCAGGTAGCATTCATCCCAGGAATGCAAGGATGGTTGTATATACGCAAATCTATAAATGTAATACACTATATCAATAGAGCCAAATCCAAAAACCAAATCATCATCTCAATTGATGCAGAAAAGGCTTTTGAGAAAGTCTAACACTCGTTCATGTTCAAAGCCCTACAGAAAATTGGAATAGATGGCCTGTATTTCAATCTGATAAAAGTCACCTGTGGCGCAGCAGAGGGTCTCACAAGGGATTCCTGGATTTTCTTCCATGGGTGCAGAGAAGCCAGAAGCTCTCCCACACACTCGCCTGGCCCCACACACTCGCCTGGCCTGGGCTTGGGCTGGATCTGGAGGTACTGAGAGCATCGCAGAAGTTCTCAGTTACCTGGTTTGTAGGGGGCTCCAGAGGAGTGGAGGGTTCCCGAGGGCATGGCAGAGGGTTTCACTCATGCAGCGTGCCTGGGTTTTGGTCCAGGGAGGTCTCATGGGCTCAGCAAAGCCACAAATTCCTTCTTTTGAACAGATTCATTCCCTTTTCACAGTATCTACTGTGCCTTTCAGATTTTATGTACTCTCTCAGATTCTTAAGCTAGGGACACAATATGATGTTTGCACATGCAGGTCTGATTTATTTCACCTTCCAATACAGACTCTAATCTTATCCCTTTACTGATAAAACCCTCAAATTTATCTTTTTTTTTTTTTTATAGCTAAGTAATACTTCATTATGTTAAAATACCACATCTTCTTTATCCATTCCTCAGCTGATGGGTGTTTGGGTTGTTTTCAAGACTTAGCTATGGACACATTTTTTGCTATAAACACAGGTGCACATAAATTACTGTGGCAATTTACTTCTGGAAGAATATCCAGGAGGAGAATATCTTGGTTGGAAGCTGATACCAATCCTAGTTTTTTGAGAAATCTCCACACTGATTTCCATAGTGGTCGAATCAGTCTACACTTCCCACCAACTGTAATCAGTCTACACTTCCCACCAACTGTGAAGAAAAGTTGCTTTTCCCTCACAGTCTCTTCAGCATTTGTTATTGGTCAGCTTCTTGATGACTGCCATTCTTTCTGGGGTGAGATGGAATCCCCGTGTTGTTTTAATTTGAATTTCTCGAATATCCAATACTATTGAATATCTTTTTGTGTATTTATTTGCTGTCTGTATTTCTTCTTTTGAGAAGTGTATATTCATCTCAGAAGCCTGTTTTTGACTGGCTCTTGGAATTTTAGGGGCCTGTGATTTAAAAAATTTTTTATACACTATGGATTTAAAAATTCTTTATATATCCCTCCTGTGTCAGAGGGATAGTCCACCATAATTTTGTCCCAATTCATGGGTTTTCTTTTCACTCTGTTGATAATTTCTTTTGATGTTGAGGAACTTTTCAAAAAGATGAGATCCCAGGTGTTGATTCTTTGAAGGTATTTCCTGTGCAGTTTTGTTTTTATTCATGAACTCTATCTACCCCTGTGTCTTTAAGATATCCTCCTACATTTTCTTCTATAAGATTTAGTGTTTCAGTTTTAATGTTGAAATCATTGATCCATTTTGACCTCAGATTAGTACATGGCTGCTGTCTGATTTATGATAAGAACTCTGAGGATGAATTTCAGAGAAAACAAAGAAGGGGATTCTCACCTGGCAGCAAACTATCAGGACAGAACAATCCTAATTATTTTCTCATAATTATCTTAAGAGATCATAGGAAGAAATCTTGTGTACTTTAAAGTCAAGATAACTACAGTATGTGTCTAATCAGGATCTCATGATTTAGAGGGCTTCTTATATATTGCCCTTTGTCAATGATTGATATTTTCCTCTTTTTTTTTTTTTGTATTTTAAGGAAGGGTCTACAGGTGTCTCACTGCTAGATCAAATTCATAGTGATCTGCCTGTTTAGAGCCTCCCAAGAACTTGGATTATAGGAGCGTGCCACCATGTCCAGTCTCAATTGCTGTCTCAGTGTGCACCATGGGCAAGGCCAGGACAGTATGCCCAGCGATCAAACCATGGCCCTGTACCTGCTTGAAGGTACTTTAATCCACTGAGCTATTTGGCCGGCCCTTGAAATTTTTAAATATTTATTTATTTATTTATTTTTGGTGGGTCCAGGGATCAAACTCAGGACCTTGCACTTGCTAGACAAGCACTTATTCCACTGAGCTATCTCCCCAGCCCCCTGATCGATACTTTCTAAGCTTCTCAATAAATATGCTTTGTATGCTCAGTTTGGGGCTAAGACATTTGAGATCCCTGTGGCTGATTTCATCCATCCTTGATGTTATTCTTCTCATGGCTCCAACTGTTCTGCAACAATTGGTGCCTAGGTGTGGGTGGACAGAAGATGACTAATTTTTAGTGTGAAACAGGTTTGAACACTGGGTATGGTACACCTAGAATAGGTGAGACCAACAGGAAAAGTGCAGGGTAATAGGGAACTCCTGTGCAATAGAAAATGAATATGTTCATCTTATTCAGATGTTGCTCAAGGGAGTTGTAGTAAAAATGAAACTAAACAGTTTTGAGGAGTTTGCTCTGGTCCAGTGACATTGCTATTGGCTCAGACTTTTGGGAAAGGCTGCTTTAAATTTACAAGTTTGGAAGCAAGTTATGAGAGCACTGTGTCATGCTCACCACATGGGAATGAAAGTCTCTTCATGTACTGTCTTTTCTTTTTTTTTTTTTAGTTTAATTTCATTAGTTTGGAATCATTGCAGTTGGATTCCACAGAGCATGGAATATTTGGAAAGATCTGCATCAGATGTCAATATTGCAAAAACTCAAGAGCAGCTTCTGAGCAAACATGTACCTGCAGATGATACCTTTTTGAAACCCTCACCCTCAAGTGCAGAGGCTATCATAGAAAAAGGACAAAAAATAGAGCAAGGGACCCCTGTGGCACATATTTATGATGTGGTTGCATTCTCTCAAGACTCCCTACATGAAGGCACTCCATGGCATGGTTCTTTAAATTTCTCAATAGAAGTGATGATTCCAACAAACTAGGTCCTAAAAGGACATTTATGACATTGTAAACCATCTTCTCAGAATCTGAGAACTTGGAGGCTGTAGAACAAATGGAAAGTAAGAATGAAGTACGTGAGCTGTGAGCTGAGGTAAGTCAATTGTCACAGCTGCTTTCTAAATTGATTGAAACAATAGAGGTCTCTGCCCCTGTAGTCCCTCCATCTCCACCAAAACTTTTTAACCTTTCTGCTGCTATGTATGAGGAGAGAAAGGAAACCCCAGTAAAAGTTCATAAAAGTGTGATATGCCAGGCTCTTATGCAAGGGAGACAGCAGGCAGATCCTGAAGCCTATTTGGCCCCTTTGGGTATTTTTCCTGTGGTGGTTCAGCAACACTCTCCAAATGCTCAGTTTCCCCAGGGTATGTACAGTGGGAACACCAGCCTCTGGTGTTCAAGGTTATTAAAGATTTAAAGTAAACTGTCATGACCTATGGCATGCAATCAACATGTGTGGTTGGATTAATACAAAGATGAGCAAAGGAACATAGATTAATTGTTGATTGGGAAGTTTTGTGTTGTTCAATTTTAGAGCCAAGCCAATATTTGAAGTTTAGAACTTCGTGGAAAGAAAAAGCAGATATTCAAAAGATGGTTAACAGGGAACAAAATCCCTTGGATAATGTTTCATCAGATCAAATCACATAGTCAGGAGCCTGGCTTGGTGTTCAAGCACAATTGCAATATGATGATGTGGTTACTGTGTAAACTTATATTTGTTGCTTGAGCATGTGGGAAAAGGTGGAAAGGCTAGGGCAAGCGCCAGAAATCATTTGCTGAAGTTTTTCAACCTATAAGGAGCCATATATAGATTTTGTATCCCAATTAAGAGATTCTATTCACAAAACAGTGAGAGCACCAGATTTGAGAGATTTATTTTTGTAAACTTTGAGAATGTTGTTCTGTGTCTCTTAAAGGCACAGAGTGCATCACTGGAAGAATATATTAAGGCCTGCACTGATACTGGTTGAGCAAAATATAAAATTAATTTATCGACAGCTGCCTTACAGTCTTCTTTTAAAAAAGTCATACCAAATGTTTTAACTGTGAAAAAAATGGGTCATACTAGAAAAGATTGCAGAAAAGGGCAAGATAAAAAAGGAAAAATGAAATAAGAATAGCAAGATCTACTGGACTTTGTCCAAGATGTGGAAAAGGTAAGCACTGGGCTAATGAATGTAGCTCTAAACTTGATAAAAATGCCCAAGCCTTACAAAGAAACTGTAAAATGGGCCCAACAGCCTGGGGCCTGCAGATAAACAATACGGGATGCCCAGTGTCTCCACTGGCCAGCCAGAATTTTAACCAATTACAGGCACAGATCTTTTCCATGCAACCCCCTGAAGTGCAGCTTTTGATCTGATGCAGATTTTGCTCTAAGCTTATGGAGTTCACAAAATCCATGCTAGAGATTTCAGCCCTATCCTGAAAGATACTTTAGGGCTGATTGTGGAAAGGAGTAGTATTGTTGCAGGCAGCCGAGTTAGCTAGAAATATTATAGGCAGTCGGACAGGGCCAGGCTCTCTAAGGAGACAAACATACCTTACAACTGTGGGAGGGACGGATGCTCCTGCTGTGAGCCAGACCTAAAGAACTAAAGGCCAAACAAAGCTTACAGATTAGCACCTCGACACAGCAACCATTGAAGAAGAGTAGCCATGGCCCTCCGCTATCCCATGGCCGTGGGCCTCAATAAGGGCCACAGGGTCGCGGACGTCTCACCAAACACACCAAGTTCGTGTGGGACATGATCTGGGAGGTGTGTGGCTTTGCCCCCTTATGAGCGCCGCACCATGGAGCTGCTCAAGGTCTCCAAGGACAAGCGCACCCTCAAGTTCATCAAGAAAAGGGACAGCCTGGCCCTGTCCGACTGCCTATAATATTTCTAGCTAACTTGGCTGCCTGCAACAATACTACTCCTTTCCACAATCAGCCCTACAGTATCTTTCAGGATAGGGCTGAAATCTCTAGCATGGATTTTGTGAACTCCATAAGCTTAGAGCAAAATCTGCATCAGATCAAAAGCTGCACTTCAGGGGGTTGCATGGAAAAGATCTGTGCCTGTAATTGGGGATGCACATCCGTGCCAAGAGGAAGTGTGAGGAGCTGAGCAACGTGCTGGCCGCCATGAGGAAGGAGGCTGCCAAGAAGGAATGAGGCCCTCTGCAATAAAGCTTTGCAGAAAGTTCAAAAAAAAAAAAAAAAAAAAAAAAAAAAAAAAAAAAGATTAGCACCTGGGATTGATATTCTAAATAGGTATCAATCACCTTGAAAGAGCCCAAGTGAGTGACTAGCCCAACCCCCAACAGGAAGAAACTCTGACCAGTATTTATTCCTGCTTAGTCTGTGACTCACTTCCACATTTGGTCTGGGACTTAATCAATTTTACCTGAGCAATGGTGCTTTGTTATCCCATTGGTTGACCATAGTTTTGTTCCACCCCACATCCACCTAAGTGGGTTCCCATTTTCTCCTCCTTTGCCCCACACAGTTTTACACTATAAAAGTCCTTGGAAGAGACAGCTTCCTGGGCAACCTGCTCGGCCCCACTTCTGTCCCTCTCTCGGACAGGACCTTTCTTTCCCTCAATAAATATGTTCTGCTCATAAACTCCATTTGTTCCTAAAATTCATTCTTTGGTTTTAGAGAACATGAACTTGTCCAGGCCAGGTTGGGAGATCATTTTTCCCTATGTCATTTGGAGGTTCCCAATATCATTTGGAGGTCACCCACCCAAGATCAGTTTTTCTCCCTGTCTCAATATTACTAACCAAGGTGTATTTGTGCATTCAGCAATTATTAATAGTGATTATAAGGGAGAAATCTTACTTATGGTATCTATTACTAAACCTTTTCAAATAAAACTCAACAGAAAATTTTGCAGCTATTAATCTTACCATATATATAAAAGGGAGAATTTTTTTCTCTACAAAATTCACTTCATAATAGACTTCACTTGGCAGTGTACACTATTAACTTTATAAATTCTACATAAGATGAGAATGCAACAGAGAGGCAATTCCATCAGCTTAAAAGAAAAAGTACTAAAAAGAGCCTTTCAGAGAGATCTATACACTAGACAATGGAGGAGTCCCAGCCCACTACTAACCTGGGGCAAAGGGTATACTTGTGTTTTACCAGAGAATGCTAAATGACCTATATAGGTACCAGAGAGCACTGTCACGCTGTAATATGAAGCCAGATCTAGAAAAGACATTAACAGCAATGAGGCTAGATCCAGCTTAGTGAGGGAACTGACCCAGCGGAAATCTGAAGTCTAAATAGGTGATAAGATATGTAAAGATAACTGAGCAAAACTATACTAGTATTAAGACAAAAAATACAAAAATGCAAAATATGCATATTATTTATAGAGAAGAGATTTTATTTTATTTATTTTTAAAGTAAAATAAATATTTATTCAGCTTGTTGTCATGCCAAAATGTTGTATGGATATACCACTATAATTATTGTACTCTCTGTATTTTTTTTTTTTAGTCAGAGCCGAGAATTGAACTTAGGCCCTTGTGCTTGTCAAGCAAGCACTTATTCTACTTAGCTATGTCCCTGGCCCAACATGCCCTCTGTAACAGGCAAAAGTGTACCTGAAGTTATATGTCATATTACCTGATAATTCAAAAAATGTAAAATGAAAATTATTTATTAATTCACTTTAACATTCCTAGTAATTCAGTAGGTTATAAGAGACTTAAATCTTAGTAAAATATGACATAAGAGCAGTCTCACTTAAATTTAATGTCATAATTTATTATGAATATACAAAGACACCAAACTTATTTATGTATTCTTTATTTTTTATTCATTTTAATGAGAAAAATATCAATGAAACAGTTTTAAAATAGGTTAAGACAGCTACAACAATTAATACATCACATATTGGGCAACAAACTTTTAAAACATTGAATTCACTAAGATTCTGGCAACAGCTTTATTATTATTTTTTTAAATATTTATTTAATATAGAGTCACACTGTGTAGCTCAGACTCTTAGTGGTCCTCCTATCTTAGCCTCCTTAGGGCTTCGATTACAGGTGTACATCACTTGATCCAGTTTGGGTGGGAGGTACTGTGCACCCAGGGCTCTGGGACAGGCACAACATGTAGTACAGGGAATCAAACTCAGCTCTTTGTGTTAGTCAGGCAGGAGCTTAGACGACTGAGCTATCTCCCCAGCCCCTGGCAACAGCTTTATGTAACAAGCTACAACGTACCTTGTCTGCCCCTCAATTTGTAAGTTTCAGCTTCAGTAGGAAGCTGTTTAAAACAAAAACTAAAATCCTGCTTTTTCCATGCTATATATATTTCCGTGCTATATATTAAACATAGTAATGCATTTGAGACAGTACAAATAAGAGTTAATGAAAGCTAAGTACTGCAGTCTGAACAACATCTGCTGCTTTGAATGAACTGGAGAAACAGCCCTTTGCAACATGAGTAAGGCTCAGAGCTCTGAGTTTATACCTCCACATCAACAAAAACTGAATGATTTTTAGTTTTAAAATATGTTATGTCATTTGAATTAATTTTTGACCATACTTCGGCTTTGGGGAGGAATTGTTTAATATTTACACTAGTACGTTTTGAACTTAATATCTAAAGATTCTAGTGAAAGTTACTTTATTTTTTTGTATGAATGTTGCATAGAAAAGAGATTTTATTTCTTCCTAATTTTTCTAATAAGAGATCTCTCTGACAAATAACAAAATCTGATTAGTCTGTTTATAATTATAAATTTCTAAAAATTGTAATAGAGTTACTATAATTTAATTTGGCCAAAGAGTTATTTGAATGCACTCTTGATTTTTTTATAATTTTTTATTTTTGTTTTATTGAAATACAAATATCAATGAGACAGTTCTAAGATACCTTGACAAGATAGATTTGATAAATTAATACATTGCAAACTGTTTTCATAATGTTTTGGTATCATAGAAGGTGTATACATGATATTATACTTACAGACATTATTATACCATATGTCTCTTACCAGTAAATTAAGAGAGTATAGCTGTTTGCGTATCTTATTTTTTATACTGGATTTACATCAAAGATTCAATAATTAATGCTTTCTACCTTGTTATTTTCTTAGTGGTTGTCCATAGTACTAGAAGCCAATATAATGTCCTGTCCAATCACCATTAGTGCAAATCTTGCCTCTCATAGAATTATGTAGAAGCACAGCATTATCTATCCCAACTGTACTATCTATACACACACATCATGATTCTTCCTTTCTATACCCTTTTCTTTGTCTACACCTGTCAAAGATGGGCACTCCATTGTCATTCAACTAACTTAGGTGCTTGGACTCGACACCACAATCCAACACAGTCCAGCATTCCACAACAATAGTGAGTTATCTGAAGAAGTTGTCGACCATAGCCATTTACAGCTCAACTCATCGTTATGGCCCTGTGGTGTATACTTCATTTTTATACTTTTCTGCTGGATGGTTAAGACCTAGATAGAGCAAGACCTATATTCCAACACATGTACTTTTTGTTTCTTATGTGGTCAGTGAAGTCCCCTCAGGGTTTATCTTGTAGTCCTGTACCTTTTTCTGTAGATGCTTTGTCTGTGTCATCCATGTGGATGGCCAATGCTTGACCAGTTTGCTCTCTGTGAGAGCCTGAGAGAAAGTTTTCTCTCCATGTGACTCTCTACACGCTTGATTTTATAAGGATATTTGTTTGTGTGTTCTGTGTATTTGTGTGTGGTTTTATTTATTTGTTTGTCTGAACTTTCTGCAAAGCTGTCTTCCAGAGGGGCTCAGTCCTTCTTGGCAGCTGCCTTCCTCATGGCAGCCAGCACTTTGCTCAGCTCCTCGTGCTTCCTCTTGGCACAGATGTGCGTCCCCACCCTTTTCTTGATGAACTTGACATTTGTCCTTGGAGACCTTGAGCAGCTCCATGGCGCTCTGCTCATAGGGGGTGAAGCCGCACACCTCCTGGATCATTCCTGCATGAACTTGGTGTGTTTGGTGAGGCATCCATGATGGGGGCTATGCCTCATTTTGCTCACATTCTTAGTCACCTTGTGGCCCTGTTAAGCCCACAGTAATGGGATAGCTGAGCACCGTGGCTACTGTTCTTCCATGATTGTTGTCTTGTACTTTTCAATGAACAGATGTTCCTCTTTTTTCTTTTTTGATGATTTGTTCTAAGTATAAATTGAGATATAAGCCTAAAAGCATGTTTTTTTCCTAAATGACCAGATAATCAAAGTGATATCAAAATTGATTTATACAGTTCATCATAAGATTTGAGATAATTAAACCAAAATTCCCTATACTGGGGAAAATTATTAGAGAGGAGTCCAAATGATGAATATGATGTGTGTTCAGCCTTTTTGTTTATTAATGATGAGCTCCTATTAATCTCAATAGTCTGTTAGGAGACACCCTCAACAGATTGAGGGCCGGGGAGATGGCTAGGGCTGGGGAGATGGCTCAGTGGAATAAGTGCTTCCTTGGCAAGTGCAAGGGCCTGAGTTCAATCCCTGGTTCTGCCAAAACAAAACAAAACAAAACAAAAAACAAACAACAAAAAACAGATTAATCATTGGTTAAATGGTAAAGTTAAAAAAAATTACAATAAGGTTTTCTTTTTAAAGATGGCTTTGGTATGAAACTAAATTATGAAAGAAAGATTTTCATATGTATATGGCAGTTCACTATTGTTAATCTTATGGTGCCAAAAGTATATTCGTTTTTTTAAAAAAATGTATTTAGTGCAAGCTCTCACTGTGTAGATTCCCCTAGTAGTGATTCTCCTGTTATTAGCCTCCCAAGTGCTGGGATCACATGCCTGCTCCACCATGCCTGCCCAGTCTCAATTGCTATCTCAGCATGCCTAGAGGGTGGGGCCAGCACTGCACACTGGGGATTGATCCCTGGCTGCTGCACTCTTCCTAAAATTGTGCTTTAGTCCACTGAGCTATCTGGCTGACCCTTAAGTGTACTCTTGATTCCAGGGGTACAAGTCTTCCAAAATGTAAAAAAAAGGATTGCTTATTGTGATAAAACTTTTCCACAGATTCAAATCTCTGCCTTTAACAACAAAAACTCTTGTGATGTATATCCCATTTAAGGATGACTAATTAGGTGTAAATTTCTTATGTATTGGAGATGACTGGTTAAAAGTGTTTTCTTATGTCAAGATGAAGACTTAAGGAAGTCACAAAATGGCATCAGGATTATCTTTTTACACATTTTTTAATCATTTTCATGAGAAAAATGTATCAATAAAATAGTTTCAAAATAGGTTAGTAGGACATTTATAGTAATTAATACATTACATATTGTTGTCTTCATAGTATTTATTCAGAGGACAAGATGCAGACATGATATGTTGTCTAAACAATATTAGTTCGGGCTTGGGGAGATAGCTCAGTGATCTAAGCACCTATGTGGCTAGTGCAAAGACCCAGGTTTGATCCCTGGTACCTCATGCCACACTAGCCCTGCACTGTGCTGGCTCCTGAAAATGGGTGTGGTGGTGCACACCTGTAATCCCAGTCCTGGGGAGGCTGAGCCAGGAGGATCACTAAGAGTCTGAGCTGCAAAATGAGATCCACTATGTACCAATAAATAAATCTTAAAAAAAAAATAAACAATATTAGTTCAAAAGTTTCTTCTTGTTGGACTACACTGGGTTATTTTGCTGAATTCAAGTACCTACAATATTTGGACTGGCATCAAGTATTAAATGGTCCTTTAAAGATTTCTCCAAATACAGCTTCTCTAACAACAGTGGAACACCCATCTCTGACAAAAAAAAAAAAAAAAAAGGAGATATAAATAAAGGAACATTTTGTAGTGAAAAAGTATATATGCATATACAAAATAGTTTGGATAGAATTATTTTTATATGGTTTTTATTTCTAAATTTCTGTGTAAAATCTGAAACTTTTGACAATTAACATTCTATAGGGGTTTAAATACTAAAATATACATAGGCCATTATAGAAAGAGCTAATAGAAGCTTAAAAGAAATGTTCATCAACAAAAAGGGAGAATTGGTATGGCAGTACACATAGATCAATTGTATAAAAAGCTCTATGTATAATACATTTTTAAAATCAATTGCCAGATGGATCTTCTGTTACAGACTGTCATTGGAAAAAAGAACTATTGGAGAAGTGACTTGGATGCTGGCTTGATGAATAAAACCTAGAAAATGAGCAAATGTAAATATTTTCATACAAAAATAGTACTAACTTGTTTCTTGCAGTGGTTGCTCTGCTTTCATTGCCCATAAGTACTCATGCTAATTATAGTTATTGGGCTTATGTGCCCAATCTTCCACTGAATTGGGGGCTCCATTGGTGGGATTCTATATTTCCTACATATGTGAAAGACAGCTCATGGTTACCTTGACCACACGGTGTGAGAGGACTCTTGGTCCCATCAGAAGGCATGCTTCTACATTTTTATGAGGTAGGAGTGGAAGGATGACCTGTTCGTATTGGTCAGGGATCTCACTGTTTACAACCCCATTCTCAGGCTTGGTTATCAATGGTAATATAACCGGGGAAGAGGCTCACAGAAAAGGAATGTTCATATTATTAGGTCAAAGTTTTAAGGTACAGATTGATGAGGGAAGGTTTGTACCGCCTCCTCATAGCCCTCTGTCAGACTACCAATGTTGCCTTTATAAGTGATTGGGTACACTGGAAAACCTGTAGGGGGAAGCCACCTACTTTTAGTTAATACCTCCAAATGAAATGTAATAGATTGGAGCCCTCCTGGCTCTAATTGGTTGGAGGGGCAAAGAAAGGTTTGAAGATGACAGTGCAATGGGACTGATGAATGTCTCTTATTGCTATTCATTTACTTGGAGGACCTATACAAAATTATTTATGGAAATTGGCAACTTCCTTATGACCAATGTCTGCTTGGAAGTTTCATACTTGGAAAAATATAACAACTAATGCAACACGGCTCTCATCTAAGAGAAACACAACTCATTATGTACAGGCTGTGTTCACCTCCCATATCTTATGCTGCTGGGACCGCCCCAATGGAACTTCTCTAATTATACAATTACTTGTATTAACTGTTCTCTGTATACTTGCCTTAACTCTTCTATTAGTCTTAATTACTCCAGAGATAGTATATATATTCTTAAAGCAAGAACTGGACAGTGGCTACCTGTGAAGATTTCACGACATTGGGAAGACTCTCTACTTATGATACCGGTTCAACAAATTGTGGACATCTCAGAAACAAATTGACTCAGAAATTGAGGCCAAGTAAAATGATTTAGGGCAGACTGTGATAATATTGAGAGGTCAAATTTAGCTTACAGAATCAGATACTTACAAACATGTGGTTGGAATACTTCCTCATTTGGTGTATCTCTGATTCATTAGAATCAAACTCATTTCCCTTGGGAAGACATCAAATGACATCAAACTATGGCAACGTTACTGCTGACATGCTGCAGTTACAACAGCACAGACTACATTTTATTTTTTTGGCTGAACCAGGGATTGAACTCAGGTCCTTGCGCATGCCAGGGAAGCGCTCATTCTACTGAGCAGTCTCCCTGTCCCCGAGACTACATTTGCACAACAGTTAAAATAATTATCTGGGGGAATCATGATTACAAATTATATCTGATGGAATTGAACAACTTAATCCCTTACATGCTACTGTAAAATGGTTTGGAGAGGGCTGGCAAGATAGCTCAGCGATCTAAAGCGCCTCTCAAGGACCGCGGTTCGATCCCCAACATCACATGCCGTGCCAGCCCCTCCCCCCAGGGCGGGGCTGAGCTGAACCCCCCCAAAAAAAAGAAGCCGTGATGTGTAGCGAGACACTGTAATAAATAAATAAATTTAAAAAAATGGTTTGGAGAAGCTGCTGGAATTATACTTATATTTGTGCTTGTTGAATTTTTCTGCAGCCTGGTGGAGAGGATAAGATTGGTAGATTATATGCTGTACTTTCTCTGATGGTACACAAAATACAGCAAAAAGAAAATGGGAAATGCTGTATGATCTATGATAAGTGCTCTGGGGATGAAGTTCAGGGCAAACAAATAGAGGATGTTCACCTGGCAGCAAGCTGTCAGGACAGAACAATGCCAGTTGTTTTCTCAGAATTATCTTAAGAGATCAGAGGAGTAAATCTTGTGTACTTTTAACTGCAGTATGTGACTGATCAGGATCTCATGATTTAGAGGGCTTCTTGTGCACTGCTTTTTGTCAATCATTGATACTTTCTAAGCTTCTCAAGAAATATGCTGTGCATGCTCAGTTCAGGGTTAAGATACACAAGACATCTGATCCTGTGGCTGATCTCATCCAGCCTTGATGTCATTCATCTCACAGTGCTGATTATTCTACAACAATGATAATAGATGGGGGGGTCTAATTTTAGCCTTCAGCATGTAGAAAGACAAATTTTCCAGCACCATTTATTAAAGAGGCCAGAATGACATGACCTTAGTATTACACATTGCTATTCAGTACAGTTGCTTAGTTCACAGGTATCAGCATGTCAAAGTGAGAAACCTACCAATTAGCTGCTAGTTTCAAAAACCTGCTGAAGATTCTCAGGATCATTGCCTTAACCATCTTGTGCTTCATCCTGTGAATGGGTTTGGCACCTTCGTCAAAGATAAGGTGCCTTCTGATATTTGTTGTGTCTGCATCTTCTAATCTGTTCTATTGATCCTCAATTCTATTTTTATGCCAGTACCATGCTGATTTTAACATAGTAGCTTTGTAGTACGAATTCAAGTCAGGAATTGTGATGCCTCTTGCATTTCCTTTGTTGTCCAGGATTGCTTTTGCTCTTCTGTGTCTCATCTGGTTCCAGGAATATTTTGTCTAGATCTATAAGGTATACATACTAGTGATATTTTAATTGGGATTGCATTGAACCTGTATAACAATTTTGGGGTATGGCCATTTTCACACTATTGGTGCTTCCTCTCCAGGATTAAGGAATATCTTTCCATTTTCTGAAATTCTTTTTGATCTCTATAATTTTACTTCCTTTGTGAGATTCATTTCTAAGTATTTCATTTTTGGGGGTGTTTTGTGAAGGGTATGGTTCCCCCTACGTCTCTCTTGGTGCGCTCATTGTTTGTGTACAGAAATGGCTGTTGATTCTTGAGTGTTGACTTTGTGTCCTTCTATTCTACTGAATTTGATTATTAAATCTACGTGTCTCTCAGTGCGGTGTTTGAGGTCTGCTATGCAGAATATCATGTTACCTTCAAATAATGGTTTCATTTCTTCCTTGAAAAATCATTATTCCATTTATTTCTCTTTCTGGTCTAATTAATCTGGCTAATGTTTCCAGAAATATATTGAACAGGAATAGCGGTGACAGTGGACATTCTTGTCTTGTTTCTGATTTTAAAATGAAGGCTTTCAGTTTTTGCCCATTTAGTATGATGCTGGGGGTTGGTTTCTCATAGATGGCTTTTATCAGGTTGATATATAGATCATCTATTATTTTTTTTCTGTAGAATTTTTAAAAAAATAAATGAATGTTGGACTTTGTCAAAAGCTTGTCCTGAGTCTATTGAGATGTTCATGTGTTTTTTGTCTTTCTCTCTATAATTGTATTAATTTATAGATTCATAGATATTATATCATCTCTGAATTCCTGAGCTGAAACTCACTTGGTTGTGATGTATAATCTTCTTGATGATTTGCTGCATTCTTTTTATCAGTATTTTTTTAAATCAGTATTTTATTGAAGATTTTTGCATCTATGTTCATTAGGGAGAGTGGGCTGATTTTGCATAAGAATCATGCTTGTGTTCAAGAATGAGTTTGGGAGAACTGCTTTTCTTTCAATTTCATTGAAGAGTTTGAGAAAAGTTGACATTAAATGTTCTCCAAATTTCTTGTAGAATTCAGCTGTGCATTGATCAGGACCTGCCATTTTCTTTCTTGGTATGTTTTTGATTATATTTTCAATTTCATTTCTTCTTATTGGGCTATTCAGAATTTTTCTATCTGCTTGATTCATCAGCTTTGACAGTTCAGATGTATCTAGGAAACTATCCATTTCTTCTGTATTTTATATTCTGTGAAAGTAAAGATTTTTGAAGTAGTCATTGATGATCTTCTGAATTTCTTTGGGGTCTGTGATTTCACCCTTTTCATCCCTTATTGCATGAATTTTGTTTTTTCTTTCCTTCCTTTATTTGCTAAGGTTGTCTAGGGTTTCATTAATTTTATTGATTGTTTCAATGAACTAACTCCTCAATTCATTAATCCTTTGCATTGTTTTCTTCCTTTTCATTGCATTAATTTTTTTTTTTTTTTGGCAGTTTAGGATTTTATTTAACTTAAAAGGTGAACAAAATGTGTATTTCAAATCATACTAAACTTGTTTATCTGCAATACATGCTTACACAGAGGAGAGACTAATTTCCAGTAACTTCTGGAAGTCCACTGTCCATTTAAAAATACTTTTCCACAAAAATTCTTCATCGAAAGAAATATTTTTCTTTTATACTGCATAAAAGCTAGATGCAGATTCCCACTGTGTATTACTGTGATGGACTCATTTTATGGTCAACTCTGATGAGGAAGACAGCACAAGTGTGTAGTTCAGGCGACTGATGCAAGTGAAAAGCGATGGAGATGCCTCCACCGTGTCCCTGCAGAGGGGTCGCCCCTTGATGCTCACAGCCTATCACTTTTTCTTCTTTCCTTTTCCTTTCTTATTTCCCTCTCCTTGCTGAAGATTTGGGTCACAACTTCCTGTTTTCTGTGTCCTCGTTTTTAGCTTAGGTATCATTTCTGCTGCGTACAACATTACTGACTTACGTGATGGGAACTGCCCTAGACAGAGGCTGCGATCTTCCTGCTTCAGCTGGACTCAGACTCTGCCTCTGTATTGAACATCACGATTCCATTCTCTGGAGTACATCTTATTTTTCTCAATAACTGCATTAAGTCCAACTACTGAGCACACATGTATAATCTCGGTAGCTGTAGGATTTTCAACAGCCTTACTTATTGGGATCCGCCTCCCCTCTGCGATGGTTTTCTTATTACTTAAATAAGTGGGGTAGATACAGATAAACCTGTCTTGGTCGGCCGGGGAGCGGGCGGCGGCTCAGGCCATATCCACACAGCCTCAGGCCGCACCTCATTGCATTAAGTTCTGATCTTTAAAATTTTCTGCCTTCTTCTTGCTTTACTCTTGTCCTAGGAGTTTGAGGTGGAGCGTGCTGAGACAGAAATTGAGACTGGGCATGGTGGTGCACACCTGTAATCCCAGCTCTTTGGAGGCTGTAAACAGGTGGATCACTATGAGTCCAATTAGTAGTGAGACCCTGAACACCCTGTAGACCCTTCCTCAAAATATACATACACAATAAAACCAAAACAAAAAACAAAAGAAAGACAGCTTCATTTCACCCCACAGGTTCTGGTAAATTGTACAATATATATATTGTATTTTAGGGGGCTAGGGCTGGCACAGCAGACTTGGAGATCAAACCCCTGGCCCTTGTACCTGCTTGCAGGTGCCTCAATTTGCTGAGCTATTTGGTGTACCTACATTTTTTGTTCAATTTTAAATATTGCTTATTTTCTTCTTCAATTTCATCTGTGACCCACTAGTTTGTTCAGAAGGTTGTTATTCAATTTTCATGTATTTGTGGTGCTTTTGTTATTTCCTTCTGTCAATAATTTGCAGTTTCATTGCACAATGGTCATACAGTGTATATGTGATAATTTCAATTCCTTTGCATTTAATTAAGCATGTCCTATGTGGTAGTGCACGGTCTATTTTGGAGAAAGTCTCATGTGCAGCTGAGAAGAAGGTGGATTCTCACACTGCTGGGTGGAATGCTCTGTAAGGGTCCACGATGTCCATTTCTTCACAAAAATTTGCTTTGTTTCTGCTATTTCTTTGTTAATTTTTCACCTATTTAATCTATCTCTTTGTGACAGTAGTGTGTTAAAGTCCTCCATTATAATTCCTTATTTGGTTTTTCATGTCTGTTAAAATTTGTCTTATATATTTGTTGTCACTTCCTCTTAACAGTTTTTTCCTAACAGGTATGTTGTGATTTTCTTTATTTCTTTTAATCATTCTTGGTTTGAAGTTGACATTGTCAGCTAGCAGAATGGCTACCTTTGCTTTTTTCTGGGTTGCTGTCACATGGACATTGTTTTTCATTGCAAGAGGCTTTACATTTATTCCTGTGACTTGTTGTGGAGCATGTGTATCCTATCTACCTCGGGCCTTCCAGCCAACCCTGTTGCGTTGTGTTGTGAGGTGCTTCAGCAGGTAAAGGTGACAGTTTTAGGTACTAAGGAGGTCTGGGACTTTGAAAAATATAATTTGTAATTAACTTGATAGTAGCTCAGCTGCTTTGCTTTTAGCTTGCCAGTGAATGTGGAAAAGAGAGCATCAGCTGTATAATGAGCATCTGTTACAGTGATAGTGTCCTGGGTATTGGCCGACTAAATACAAATCATTTCAACATGGCCAGGTGCTGCCAGTATTTATTGTCCATGGAAATGATTATTTTCTTGTCCTAAACCATCCACAGGACTGAAACTTTTTCTATCAGGCCATTTTTTGGCTTCTGTAACCTAGGTCACCAGCCCATCCATAGAGTATTGTAGGCTGTTACCAGTACCCAAGAGGGTTGTGCATTGAGCTGAAGGATTGGCATAAATGAGAGAAGAGGTATGAGATACCTGTTCATGCACTGTTCTTGTACCTTCTGATCTTCATTTTTAAAATCCCAGAGATACCATTTCTATTTTGGGTTGATTTCCAACCATATGTTATGCTTTGGTAAGGTTGATAGGATCAAGCTCATGTTGAATTATTCTAAATGTGTGATTTCTTGCCAGCCAGTGGTTAAGCATTCTTTCTCTCCCAGGCTCCAAGAGTAAAGCAGGTGTTGTTTTGCAGAAGGAATCAAATTTTTTATTGGACATGACAGTATAGAATCTATTCCAAAACTCCAGAGCCTGTGTTATCTCTGAGCTTACTACACCATGCAGCTCCTACCAATATCTAATAACATAGATATTATCGAATAATATAGAGCTTCTGACTAATAAGGCCCCAGTGGCAAGAGTGCTTTGCTGCCACAACCTGCACTTGTTTATAGAGTGCTTTTCTTCCTTGGACTACACTGGAGTTCAGCAGCTTTTTGTGTCACCTACCATATAGATAGGCTAGAACAATATTTCTAACTGTGAAAAACGCTTCCTCCAGAACCTGAGTGTATGAAGCTTTTGACTTCAGGACTGCTACAGTTTTGACCTGAAATGTCTCACAAAGATTCTCAGTTTAGTACTATTAGGTGGTGGAACCTTTAAGGGAAGGGGCCTACTGACTATAGAACTGCTAAGTATGGGAATCTCAATTGTAAATGAAGAAGTCAGCTAAATACTCACTTGGAGCTAAAAACCCCATTGATCACAGCCTTTGCTACATTTCTTCTTCCCCTGAGAAGGAACATGAGAATGATACTTTTCAAAATTTTTAAAAATGTATTCAATACAGGGTCTTCAGGATCTCATTACACAGATCAGACTCATAGTGATCCTCCTGTTTTCAGCCTCCCAAGTGCTGGGGTTACAGGCATACACCACTATGCCCAGTCTCAGGATGATCTTTGGGCATTAATGTTTGCTCTGGTCTCAATGCCCCATTCTGTCCAACCTGAGCAGATTCTACCAGAAAACACTTTATACTGAATAAAACACAACAAAAATAAGTGTCACAATCAGGAATGTACCACAGTTGTTCAGATAACAGTACTTGCAGAAATGGATGCAGGAGTTGGAAAAAAAATGTTGGAGCTGAAGACAGTTATTCTAAAATACATATGCACACAGCATATTCCCAATGCAGATTTCTCAGGGATTCACAAAAGAGATCTGCTAATAATAATAATAATAATAATAATAATAATACAATGTTATATTTGTTTTGAAATAGATATTCCATTCCCCTAAGTGACTGTATACATTTTCATAAGAAAACAAATACTTCATAGGAATTTAATAATTTTAATTGGTGAGTACAGATCAAAGGAGGAAAAACTTATGAATAAATGACAAGAAATAATCAGATGTTTGTCTCCTTACGAGCATGGTACCTTTGACATTACTAATAAATATTTCCATGTAACCTATGTTGCAGGCAGCTGAGTTAGCTACAAATAGACAGACAGGGCCAGGCTCTAGAAGGAGTAAACCCAGAAGACAAAGACAACTATTGGAGGGAAGGAGGCTCCTGCTGTGAACCAGACTAAATGCCAAACAAATGCTAAAAGAGTAGCACCTGGGATTGATATTTTAAATAGGTATCAATCACCTGAAAAGACCCAAGTGAGTCACTAGAGCAACCCTCAAGGGGAAGAGATCCTGTCCCATATTCATGCCCACTTATTACTTGACTCTCTTCCCTATTTGGTGTTGGGCCTAATCAACTTTACCTAAGTAATGGTGCTTGTAATCCCATCGGTTGACCATAGTTTTGTCCCACCCCTCATCCACCTAAGCGAGACCCCTTCTCTTCCTTAGTCCTGCATGGTTTTACCCTATAAAAATACTCGGAAAAAGACAGTTTCCTGGGCAATCCTCTCGGGTCCCTCTTCTGTCCCTCTGCGACGGAAGCTTTTCTTTCCAATAAAGTTTTATCCTCAGCCTCCGTTTGTTCCTAAAATTCATTCTTCAGTTTTAGAGAACATGAACTCATCCAGGACAGGTTGGGAGTTTTACCTCCCTGTATCACCTAGATATAATTGTGCTGTGCTTGGTTTTTAGTTTAACTAGTTCCCTGAAAGTGGAGCTCAGTGTTCTAATTTCTTTCAAAGCAGATTAGCAATAATAAACATCACATTGATTTCTGCTTGATAATTATAAATGCTGGCATGTTTCTTCAAAAATTCATTTAGTACCTAAACATGGCGGTGCACAGCTGTAATCTCAGTACTCAGAAGGCTGAGCTAGGTGGGTTGTCCTATATTTGAGGCCAGCCTAGGATATATAGTGAATTGAAGATCAGCCTGATCTGCATAGTGAGTCCCTGTCTCAATGCCTCCATGAAGAAAGCCCCTCAAATCTCTCAAAGTCATTAACTTTTATGAAACGCTCATGTAGATTTCTTTTGGAAATAGCATTAATAGCATTTCTAATCTTAATGTTACCTGTTGTGGTTTATATCTGGATGCCTTCCCAAAGACTTATGCACTCATAGGTGAGGTTTGGGGGAGGTGACTGGGTCATGGGGGCACTCCTCAGTGGAGTTTATCACTAAGTGTCCAAGGAGGTGGCCACTGGGGTGTGGTCTGGAAAGGCATATCCCCACCCCCAACTTCAATTCTACTTCCCATTGCCATGAGAAGTCTCTCCTGCATGATTGTACCATATTGTCCTGCCTTGAAACCAGCTGACTATGGTAAGGACTGAAACCTGTACAGTGAGCCAAAATAAACCTCCACTCCTTTAATTTGGGGATGTCAGGAATTGTGTATCAGCTACAAAGAAACTGACTACTTTTTAATATTAATTTTATTGGGTGATAGCTCAGTAGAATAAGTGCTTCCCTGACAAGCACAAGGGCCTGAGTTCAATCCCCAGTTTCACACACACAAAAAAGTTAATTAATTTTATTGGGAAAGAAATAACAATGAAATAGTTTCAAAACAGGTTAGTAGTGATACAGGGAGAAAAACTGATCTCCGGTGGGTGCCCTCCAAACAGTAAGCTGAACCTCCAAATGACATAGGGAAAAACGATCTCTGGACCTGAGCTCCTGTTCTCTAAAACCGAAGAATGAATTTTAGGAATAAACAGAGGTTATTGTAATGGGCTAACTCACATTTTAGGCTATAAATGTAAATCTTGTGCTTTCTGTTGTAAATATATCACCCACTGTACTAGGTTGCTTAGTAAATAGGGCCATTAAGGGTTTTAACTTTTTGTAACCTCCAGGCCATGCAAGGCTGCCTGCAGGTACTCAGGTGCAAATTCACTAGGAACTGAAACAAAAGCCCTAGCAAACTTATTTGAGTAGTGGTCACAATGACTCTGAAAGCATTATTTTGTGTCAGACAATGAATTTATTTATCAAAGTCAATGTGGTTCCAAAGTTTAAAACCCCTCCCTGCTTCCTGGGCAAGGTGCCTTTCAGTCCTCTCCTGAGTGAGAGCTGATCGAGGGGCCCTAGCTCAGTAATAAATGGCTTTCCAGATTCTAATCTGGCTGATCTGGTTCCTATTCTGAGCGACCCATAACATTTGGGGACTCCTCCAGGATCTCCTTTAATAGGGATCAATCTGATGAACCAGAGTTTTTCGGAAACCATTCTCTCGGGGAGACTTTCTGGCCCCACAGTGGTCTCCGAAAACTTAAAAATTTTGTCATTCGAACCTCAGAGCCGTCTGTAAGTTCTTACCGGTAAGACATCTGTGTGTGTATCTGTTCTGTTCGGGCACGTAACGATAGCCCCTGGACTCGACTCCCTCCGTGACGGCGGATCAGAGTTTCGGATCTGTTTTTGTTTTGTTTTTGCATGTTTCGGCTGATTGTCGTTTGTCTGTCTAATAACTGTGCAGGCTGCTTCTGTTTCTGTGTCTTTGTCACCCCCATAATGTTTTCTAAATAATCTTCAGGATTTCAGACAACAAGCCTCAGAGTATGGAGACCGTGCACCCCAGAAAACGTTGAACCTTCTCCTAACGGGAATGGTCCTCCTTTCCCTAGGCCGCTTGGCCCCCAGAAGGCTCTTTTAACCTTTCTCTTGCTTAACAGGTCCGGAGAGTCATCTTCAGAAAGCCCAGACACCCGGACCAGGTCCCTTACATTTAGGCTTGGATTGATTTTTGTCCAAGAACCTCTGAAATGGCTCAAGCTTTGCTGTTCTGGACGCCGTCCCTGGACAACTGGCCAATCCACATGGTCCCACTGGCAGTTCCAACTGATAAGAAGCGGCTGTGACCCCGACCACTACCCTCAGATCCAGCTTGTTCCACCTGCCACCCGGTACACAGATAAATTCATTATGCAGTTGTTAAATGTTGGTCAAAATGTTTGGTAAATCTAAGTTAAAATGAGGTTATGATATTTCTGTAATGAGACATTTTATGACTTTTGTATTTGATTGTGTTGCATTTGAACTAGTTGCTAAATGTACTGATATGCCTTGTTTGCCTTAAGACAATAGCACTAAAAAATAATGTTTGTAATCCTTCTAGTGGATTTTATGTAAATTTCTGAAACATGAGACTTTTAAATTGAGTTCAGACTTAGGAAATATACTTGCCTATGAAACATGTGACTCCTTTGCCAGCTAAATGACATTAAGTCGACTAATAGTTCTTATCCACCAAAAGGTCTCTGCTGACCTGTTGTACCTTTTCCCTTCTCGTTCTGCCAGTAAACTAGGAATTCTACCTGAGCTTTTCAGTAGAACAACTTAATGAGTCACTCCTTCAGAAATTAGGCTGAGGCAGCTTACAGTAGTTTATATTCTGCAGCAGCTGTCAAGGAAAATTCACATCTGTGTGTTACACATTAAGATTAAAAAATATTTTTGTCAGCCTTAAAATAATGTGATTTTTACCAACCTGTAAAATTTGATTGCTAGATGATAAATGTAAGTTTCACCTGTGAGTTTCAAGTTTAAATCTCGTCCAGTTGTTAAAACTGCTTACTAGATGGTTAGATAAAAACAACACATGTGTCTGGAGCCTTGGTTCAGTGCAGGGGGCCAAATCCTCCAGCCAACTGTTCTATCTCTAGAAGAGACTTTGGTGGCTTAGAAAGTGCTCACTTCAAATTAATATTTTTATGTAATGGTTGTATTTCCTTCTGTTAAGACTCCCTGGCCCCCAGACCGGTAGTCTTACATTCAAATTTTGTTTGCCTTAAGAAAGTTATTCTAGTTTTAAAATGTAGATGTGGGCTAAAGGAGAACCAGGCAGTTCAGGTGCCTAAGGCTGCTGCTTCCTTTGGATAAGATAGCCTTAACCACAGCCTCGCCCACCATTACTGAAACGGTTCCCCTATCTACATTTCAAAAGGGTGGGTGTCTCAAACTGCTGTAATCCAAGCCTCTACAAGGCTACACCCATCCTTAGCTGAGTTTATGTGAGCTTTTCAAAGTATCTTTTAAAGAAGTAAAAAGACAATTTAAAACTTCCAGAGTTTTTCTGCCTTTTCCCTGTGACCTAAAATATGTTAGATTTAAAAAATCCTTAGATGACCCTGATAAATACATTGATGGCTTTACAGGATTTATTCAGACTTAAAAACTAGATTGAAAAGATGTAATGTTAATCTGAAACCAAGCTTTCACTTCTATGAAAAGGCAGATAGCATTACAAGCTGATATTTCATTTAGAGATAAATGTCATATCGTTAATTTTGAACAACCAGAAGGTAGACAGCCAGTCTATGTTGGTTTAGCTGTAACACAAACTACCTGCTCCCACTGGAACCCAAGCAGTCAGGCCCCTGCAGGCCTAATAGCCAGGCAGGAGATTGTAATAAAAAAATATTTTCTAGTATGTATTCTTAAAGGTCTAAAAAGCACTGAAACCAAGCTCTCAATTGTTAAATTTCATCTATTTACCAGAAAAAAAAAAAAAAAAAAAAGGTAAACACCCCTCTGATTTCTTAAAATGTTTAAATAAAAACTGGTAAAGCATACTTCTTGAGATGCTAATTCAGTAGAGGAACAGATTACTCTTACAGATAAGTTCATTACACAACTCCAGATATTAAAAAAGAGCTATAAAAGGTAGCTTTGCTCTGGACAACTGACTTGATACTTTATAGGACACTAAGAAAACAATGTCCTATAAAGACATTTATAGAGAGAAAAAGCAAAGAGATCAAAAATTGCTGCCTTTGTTGCAGCATTAAAACAGACCTAAGTTTGATTCTCTGGGCTCCAAGAAGAGCTCAACAACAATGAGGCTCATCTGTTGATGAGGCTGATCTGCTATTGCAGTCAGAAGCCAGGCCACTGTAAGAGGGACTGCTTTAAGAGGCCCACAAGCCATGCATGCCCTGACTGCTAAGGCAGCCACTAGGCGTGAGACTGCACTCTGAGGCAGAGGCCCCAGAGGTCAGACTCAGCTTTCCAGGTGGTCCAATAGGACCAAAGGGCCCTGGGCCTGCCTCCTCCCTCTGGCCAGACTGTTATCTCTACCTGTCATCTCCATGGAGGAGCCCTGAGTAATCACTACTAAAGGAACAAGCCAGTCTATTGCTGGACATTGGCACAGGTCTCTTTGTCCTTCTCCAACCCCGACCTTCCAGTCATCATCATCTTGCGTCAGCTATAACCGAGATATATTGTTCATGTACAGATAAAATCCTGTCACCATAAAAAGTTCTAGAGACACGAGCTACACAGTGTCAAATAGCTTTGGGCCTATAGACAGAGCCAGGCCTTGTGTTTAGAGTATAAACCTCAGAGCCACAGTGTTAAAAGGGTAAGTCCCTCTATAGTGCCTCTTGCTTACAGTAGGAGGCATATCCAAAATACTAAATGAGACACTGGTTTAACTTGAGTGAATACTGTATATTTCATGGTAAGTATTAAGTTAGCCTGGTTGATTTCTGATGTAAATCAGGTATTTCATGCTGATAGTAAACACAGGTGTAACTTGAAAAATACGTCAACCTATATACTTAAATTACTTAAAAGTATTGACAGTAAAAATAAGATATTAATCTGGTCTTCATATGTTCTCAAATTTTAGAGAATTATAAATATAGCTGGAGAGACTTATAGCAAACTGTCAGACTCCATAAATAAAGGAGTCTGAAAACTAGAGGGTTATGATTGCTAGCCTCAAAATTTTATACATTGACCTGTTAGCTCAAATGTTTGTGTTTTAATTATACATGCTGTAATTTCAAAAAAAATTTTTTTAGAAGATACCAAACCCAGGTAATGGTGCAGGCAAAATCTATAATAAATATGCTCGATTAAGATTCCTTTTACTGAGATCCACCAGATTTTGTCTATAGAGACATAGTAAGGCCTTAACTGTCCACCTCATACAGCCCAGGTGATCTGAGTCTTCTCTGGGTTTCCTGCCTCATTGCAAGGGAAGAGAGCTTCACGTTCCTTGGATAGGGCTGATTGCCCTCAAAGATGCTTCCTCTTATCAGCCTAATCCTATGTCAGGAAATCCAGTAAGGGGAGGTTGGCCTCACATTCTTTGAGCAGGGTTAACTGCAGGAGGCCTTATAATGAAAAAGTTCTACCTTGCTCAGTGGACCCCAGGTATCTGACAGAAGGTATAGAAGTAAAACAAGTTTACAGGAACGAATTGCCTGAGTTGAAGTGTTTCATAATAAAAAGGATACAAAATAAAATTATAGATTAAAAAAAAAAAAGTGTTGATACTAGCAGCCTACAGGAAAGAAGGCCAGTCAGGAAACAGGAAAAAGTTATGCTTCCCTGGATCCAGACAAAAGGGACATTTCAAACAAAAATGTCCAAAGCTGCTACAAAGGGGGAAAAAAAAGTGTTCATGATAGTCAGAAAAAATTGCAGATTAAAGTGGTCATGGGTCTTCTCCTCTCAGCCTGAAGAACCCCATGTTAACATCCAATATAAGAAACAGGCCTGTTAAACTTATAATAGATGCTCATGCGGATTTGTCAGTTACCCAGCCAGTGGCCCCACTTGTCAACCTGAAAGTACTCAGTGTTTCGATGCGTCTGGCAATTCCTGTGCCCCAGTAGACATCTGCTAATGGACTTGCAAAACGTTGATGTTTAATTGTTTCTTTGGCTTTGCCTCCTCCAGATTTAAAGCCATTCTGCCTACCCAAGATAAAAATGCTTAGTGTCTACTGAGGGCCTTTAGGTAGAACCTCTAGAGAGTATCTCTGACTGCCAGTCAACAACTGTGACCCCTTCCAGCCTGAAGAAACCAGAGCGGTCATCGCCCAGCTTCCCTCATGGCAATCTGGGTTACTTCTTTAAAAGGGGAAACTGTTGCAGACAGCTGAGTTAGATTAAAAATATTATAGGCAGTCAAATAGGGCTAGGCCCTCAAGGAGACAAAAAGTAAAGACATGGTAACTACAGTTTGAGAGAGATAGATGCTGCCCACTGTGGGCCAGACCTCAAGACAAAAGAGAAAACGCCCTGGCTGGTATTACAGCTCTAGAGGTGGCACAAAAACCAGTGGGGCCATGGGAGAAAGAAACTGTCTGTTCTCCCATCTAGAGTTATAAAAAAATTCACCTACTCAGACTCTGTTGTTAACTAATGTTCCTTGCTCTTTGAGTAGATTAACAGTGATGACTGTTATAACCTGACCAAAGCGCCGCCATCCTGTTCTGTAAGCGTCGGTTTACTATAACTTTACCAGTTGTACACTCTGACGCTAGCAACTCCATTTTGACTCTCTGATTCACCTTTGCCCTAGCTTTTGCCTTGGTTCCGAGAAGATTATATGGTTCTCTGATTCACCTTTGCCCTGGTTCCCTGATTCCGAGAATTTCTAAAGGCGATAACATGTCCCCCCCAATGGTTAGACCGCATTGTCCTTAGAAGGTTAACATACCATAGTGTGTACCTCACCTAGTCTAAAATTGTCCGACCAATCCTGTAAAAGGTCACATATTTTTAAATCATGCTAACATCTGCTATTGGCTTCTGTAAACTGGCTTGCTTGGTGGGTGGTTTTACGGTTTTTGGGTTTAAATTCATGTGCCTTTTCTGGCTCAAGGCTCTCTTGGACTCAGAGGGTGCCGCTGGGTACCAGCTAAAATAAAGTGCTACAAATTTTTGGACTTGTCCTGTTTGTCATTTGACTGTTGAGTTACAACAGACTCCATGTCAAAATAATTTCATATAACATCACCACAAAGGGCCATGAATGCATAAGACTTGAGATTTAAGCATATGCTATATTTAATGTTAAAACCTCTTTGATAAAATAGCAAACAATATGTAAAATAATTCAAGTGTAATGTAGCCAAAGGAAAAAAAAAAAACTAGCTCTAGAGATTTGTTAGAAAAAAAAATTAGAGACTCAATGCCTCCTTTGTATCTGCCTCAATTGAACCTGTTCTGTTTCTCTTGGCTCTGTTGGGCCCTGTTTTATAAACTGTTTAAGTACATTAAAAGAATCCAGACCATCAAGTTGATGGAGCTGAGATCTAACTGCAAACCCCTCATGTTCCTGGGACAATTATAACAACTTGGGGGTTTTAGCTAAATCAATGATTTGATTCCCAGATAAAACCAGTGGGGAATGTAATGGGTTAACTCACATTTTAGGCTATAAATGTAAATCTTGTGCTTTCTGTTGTAAATATATCACCCACTGTACTAGGTTGCTTAGTAAACAGGGCCATTAAGGGTTTTAACTTCGTGTAACCCCTGGGCCATGCAAGGCTGCCTGCAGGTACTCAGGTGCAAATGCACCAGAAACTGAAACAAAAGCCCTAGCAAACTTAGTTTGAGTAGTGGTCACAATGACTCTGAAAGCATTATTTTGTGTCAGACAATGAATTTGTCTGTCAATGTGGTTCCAAGTTTAAAACCCCTCCCTGCTTCCTGGGCAAGGGGCCTTTCAGTCCTCTCCTGAGTGAGAGCTGATCGAGGGGCCCTAGCTCAGTAATAAATGGCTTTCCAAATTCCAATCTGGCTGATCTGGTTCATGTTCTGAGTGACCCATAACAGTTATGAGCAGAATAGATTTTTTGAGGGAAAGAAAGCTCTTGTCTGAGAGAAGGACAGGAGGGGGGGCACTGAGTGGGTAGTTCCCCCGGAAGCTGTCTCTTCCAAGGACTTTTATAGAGGAAAGTCATGTGGTGAGGTGGGTCTAAGGTGGTAAAGACATGGGAACTCACTTAGGTGGACAAGAGGTGGGACAAAACCATGGTTAACCAGTGAGATTACAAGCACCGTTGCTCAGGTAAAATTGATTAAGTTCAGGAATAAATAGGGAAGCGAGTCATGTAGCAAGCGGGCATGAATATGGGACAAGGTCGCTTCTTGTTGGGGGTTGGGCTAGTGACTCATTTAGGCTCTTTCAAAGTGATTGATACCTATCTAGAATATCAATCTCTGTTGCCCATCCCTAGGGAAGTATGTAGCTGTGTTTCCTCCTTTGTCTTGATCTTGAGGTGTGGCCCATAGGGAGTATCTTCCAAGTTGCAAAGTCACCTTGTCTGCCATCTTGTCTCCTTGAGAACCTGGCTCTGTTTGACTGCCTAGAATATCTCTTAACTCAGCTGCTTACAACAGTAGCACAAGTACAATAATTAATACATTGCATATTGTCTTTGTAGTAGTTATTCATAGTAAAAGATGGAGATATGCTATCTAAACATTATTAGTATAAATCTTATTGAAGAGAAAGTAAATGTATATCTACCCTATTTTGTGTATATATACTTTTTTCACTACAAAATGGTCTTTCATTTATATCCTCCTTTTTTGTTTAGTTTTGTCAGAGATAGGCATTCCATTATTATTCGTATATTTAGTCCATAGCCCATAATGATAGTGGGTTATCTGAAATGTAACTTTTGTATCTGAGAAGGTCAGTCAAGTCCTCTCAGGATTTACTTCGAAACCCTGTACAGCAGTTTGTAGATCTTTTGTCAGTGTGACTAAAATACTTTGATTGATGCATTTTACTAATTTTTTATACATGCATGTATATGTCAAGGTCCATAAGTTTTGAAAGGAACATCTATGGTCAGTTGTCAGAAGATCCAAAACTTGAAACAAAACTTATCAGAGTAACTGGGAGTCTGACTACACATACATCTCAGCCCTTATCTTGATCTAGAAATTTGGAACATCTGGAAGAGGGACTTGAAAAACATTAACTAGGTCTGGGAATCTCTGGTAATCATCTTCACAATTTCACTGTGCTCAGATTGAGATTCAGCATCATCTGATTCTGAGCTTTTTTATGTATGTGCCTGAATGATATCCTAGACACATCAGACTGACAAAAGATGTACAAACTGCTGTACAGGGTTTCGAGATAAATCTTGAGGGGATTTTACCTTGTCAGATACAAAAGTTACATTTCTTGTTATATAGGTCTTACTTTATCTTGGTCTTAACCATCCAGCAGAGAAGTATAAAAACAAGGTATAAAAAGTAAAGCCAGCCGGGCGTGGTGGCGCATGCCTGTAATCCCAGCACTAGGGAGGCTGAGGCAGGAGGATTGTTGTGAGTTCGAGACCAGCCTGATCTACAAAGTGAGCTTAAGACCAGCCTGAACTGCATAGTGAAACCCTGTCTCAAAAAAAAAAGTAAAGCCATATTAATATGTTGAGCTGTGAAATTGCTTCTGAAATTGCCAGTCCTATGGATAACCCACTACCATTATGGATTAACCCACTACAATTATAATTACCTGCTGTAATTATTTAAGAGTATAATCTGGATTTCTCACACATGTACAGGATTTAGAAAGTTTCTCATTTCCATTTGTAGGAATCAGGGTTGCAACAAATTGAAGCTAGCATAATTTTCCAAAGCGCCTCACCTTCAACCAGCTTGTAAGGGTAATAACGCTAAAATTTGTATTTGAGATGCCAGATTAAATATCAGATGCCATCATTATGTCATCAATGCTAGCTAAAGATTTTTCTCTTCAGCGAGGTGTAATGGTGCATACTTGCAATTCCAGCTCCCAGGGAGATGGTGACAAGAGATTCATTGAGGTCAGCTCTACGTGACTCAGTGAGACTATCTCATTATAAGTGAAATCAATGAGACCTGCATATGTAAACATAACATGTAATAACTTGAAAGAGTAAATAAAATCTGAAAAGTGCAATAGATACTTTGAAAAGGAAAGAAACTATTCAAAAGGAAGAAACAACTGCGTTGAGAAAAAGGAGAAAAGAAAAAAGGAAGAGAAAAAGAAATATATTTGTGATATGCACAGGATAGCTTTTTTTTTTTTTTTTTAGAGCCAGACACACTTTCCTGCTGTATTATGCTGCACTCTCCATCTATAATGGTCGGTCAGGACGTCTTCACCAGGGCAGGGCAGCCGCAGACAGGGACGGCCCACGTGGCTGAGGGGCGCGAGGACGGGAGGAGGCCCACGACGTCCTTGGTTGCAGTGTGCTCCTCTCACCATCTGGCGTAGCGATTCATGTAGTCATCCACTTTGTTCCGGAAGTCCTCCTTGTCCCTCAAATGATGTTCTGCAGCTTCTATATTCAGTGGATCATCAAAATTCAAAAGATCAGTGAATAAAGAGTTCAACCCCCAAACAACATCCTTCAGCGTTCTCGTGGGAGCCCAGCCAGTGCCGTCGATCGAGTGTTCTTTCAGTAAGCTGAGACAGATTTCCTGTCTCCGTGATGTCGGGGTGCCAGGTCCTGGTCAAGCCTTTGCTTTGGGAGGCACCACGCTGTATGCATCAGGAACTTCAGTTTCAAACTGAAATTTTCCACCCTGGTAATAACCCCCATCTGGGGTTACGGTTAGCTGAAAGCAGTGCAGCTTGTTTGGATCAGGAAAATGCACTTTACACGTACAAGGTAAATTAGCTTCAAGCTCTGCAACCTCTTTAATCAGCAACTTGTCTCTCACAGACACCCTTCGCGTGGAGTCAGTCGAGGCGTCCAGCGTCCGGGACCCTTTGAGACCATCATCCCGCTTCAGTTTGCTTGCCAGTGTTAGCATTACTGCTGACTTAGCTGGGCACCCTGAGGCAGCGAGGTGGGTCAGCGCCCAACACCATGCCCCACCGGGCAGTGGCGAGACGCAGCCCCTCACAGCCTCACCGGCTCCCTGAAATACTTAATTCTTAAGTTTTATTTAATGAATGTTAATTTCCTTGTAGAAAACAGGATTTCTTCCAATAAAATAACAGTTTAGTAAGAACAAATGTATCTGCGCACAGATAGCTTAGTTAAACAAAGATCCTTTCTCTTTTTTTTACAGTGAAAAATAGGTTTATTGGAATGATTTTAGTTATAGTCAAAGGCAGAAACATTTAACTTTTATTACACCCATAAACATGTGGAAGCTGCTTACAAAGCAATCACATTACAAAAAGAATGATATCCTTGTAGCACTGGTGGAATGGTTCTGGGTCTTCTTTAGCATAATGATTTGGCTCTCTACGCAGGCTTTTGGACTCCTAGCCTGACCGCCATCTTGATGCAATGATGCAAGAACTTATGCCATTAAAATATTAGTATGAAACATTGTCATTCAGTGTTTGACTATATACACAAATAATGAACTGGCAAGTATCTACTTTCAAATTAGATCCTTGGAATACAGCAAAATAGTAATCTTTGCTTTATACAGTTATTCAAAGTACATTTTATTGGAAGGGAAGAAAATAATTGGACACTCTCAATGCTCCAATTTGAAGTGATATTTGCCTCTTTCTTGAAAAAGAAGTTTTGAAAGTTATATACATAGGTTTCATTTAAATTATGCAGCAGTCTATTATTAATAATAATGTCCCAGATCTTGTTTATTGAGGAGCTCCACCATCAGATCAAGTCCGGTATTTCATAACTATAAGGATGATGATCACTAGCAAAAGGATAGCAGCAACCAAAGCCATGATGGCTTTTATTTTGCATCCGCGCCACCACATTTGCCTTCGTAGTTGATTGGATCTGTTGCTAAAAGCCGTTGCATTATCCGATAAGCTTTCTGACTTGTCCTGTAGTTCATCTAGTCTCTCCCCTCTTTCAGTTACCTTGGTGATATTTTCTTGCATGACATCAATAACTTCATCCACCTGATTCTGAACATGCTTGATTTTATCATTCCTAGGTCCAAATCTTGGCCCAGATGGTCCCCTTAGAAAAACGTCTTCTTCTTCATCTGAATCATCTTCCAAAAGATTTCTTCTTTCACTTTTCACAGAACCAGTGACATCATCATCATTTAGGTGGCGCTTAAACTTGGGAGGCATACTTTTTTACTTGTGTAGTACTTTTTTCTTTCCCAGTAGAGTATTCACCATCTGACATTCCAGGGAGCTTCCGGCAGCTCTCTTGGGCAACGTGCAGCTGGAGGGCAGCCAGGGGAAGAAACGGGGGCTGAAGAACACTGAGGAGAGGGGAAGACTGCGGGCGCGCACCCTGATCCTTTCTCTTTTTTATTTTTAGTACCAGGAATCGAATGCTGGACCTTGTGCTCGCCAGACAGGTGCTGTGCTGGTGAGCTATATCCCTACCCCAGATCCTCTTTTTGTACCTCCAAATTTCATGCACAAACTGGCAGTACTATTGTTCATGAATTATGGGTATACTTCCCATTTGACAATTAACTAACCTCTCATCTATGGGAAGAGGTCCAAGGCTTCAGAATGTCTCTTGTGTGACCCCGAAGGATGAAATTCTGCTCTTCATAACATGATCATTCAGTGGTAGCTACAGGGCACAGCACAGGAGTCTCTTCCACACCAGTGTTAAACACACATAAAAGTGTTAAATACAAATAAAAACATACACACAGGCTAATTCTCTGATCTTGTCAAAATATAATTTGCCCACTGTTCTTCAAAAAGAATTTCTACTTTTTGTCATTTTTACCATTTTCCTTCTTTTTTTTAATTGCTCTCATGTGGAATCCTACACAAGCTTTTAGCGAAATACAACCATTGCAGGGCCAAGTAAAACCCCACCCCATCTTGCACTTAAAAAAAAGACTTCCCTATTTTACTCTATAGGAACCTAAGTTCTGATCACTGGCTTTTATCAAGCATCTTTCTTTAGTCTTTTTTGCTGCTTAGAAGTATCAATTAGCTTTGCACAAGTTCCCTGCATTACCTTGCATCAGTCTTCAACTCCTGGCTGGTAGATTCCTAGACTATTCTTTTGTATTTTTTATGCACCTACACAGTAGGTATAAACATCTTGGTTTTAAGATCCAACCTATACATTAGGGTTCTTTATAGATTTTTCTAGACTCAGTCTATGTTGTTTGTAAAAACATGGACATTCTGCTAGCAGTAAGCTGTGTGTCTGGCATCAGAACTCATCAGCTGACTCTGTGTCCCAGCTGCAGGACTGCAGTTCATCCTGTATGAACACAACCTCGATGTCATAAACGAAATCTGGATCATCCTTTTTCTTCTGATTTTTCTCAAAGAGTTCATCCATGATGCTCTTCCTTTTGGCAAGCTCCTTGTCGATAGATGCTGGAATCAGATGATAGCTTTCTTGTTCAGGGTCTACAGAGACTCACTACAGAGATCAGACTCAAAATGATTTTCTTGTTTCCAGTTTGGGCACATGCCACGGTGCCTATCTCAATCTCCATCTCAGTGTGCCCCATGGGCGGGGCTGGCATAGCATTTGTTCATGTCTTCTTCAGGATCAGTGGTTGTCTCGCACTGAATTTGCTCCATCGTTGCTGCCAGACTCTGTCCACACAAGTGACCTCGTAAAAGAGTGAACAACTCCCCTAGCTGCTTTGGGGATACCTGTTCCAGGTAACGCTTGTGGCATGGATTATTCTTTAATTGTTCAGCAGCTCTGATGCAATCTGAGAACTTGGAGAAGTTTTGGACTGGCATGATGTGCTGGCGACTCTTTCCCTTGGCTTCATTTTCATAAATTAAAATAATAGCTGGAGGCTGGAATCGAATTCCACATTTCTTGGCAGTGCACATCATTCTCACATGTATTTCAGGACAGATCAGAAAAAACTGGATGCAAATGTGTCATCTTCATAGTAATTTCCTTGGTCCTAAGTCTGTGGCAGCGCACTCTTGGGGTGGCACGGGGCTAGACAGTCTCCCTCTTGCGTCACAGCTTACCCTGCACACTCTTTGTGGGCATCGAGTCACTGGCGTCCTGGCAGTCCTGGCCGTGGCCTGGCTGCTTGTCGGGGTGGCTGGGCTTCGAGGCGCGCTCACCGTGGGTGTCAGCCACAGGATAGCTTTGTACTACTAATTTCTGCTGGTATATTGAAAGGAACTGTTAGTGCTTGAATGTGTATCTGTCTCCTTAATTAAAATTTTTTTTGGCCAAATTTTCATGCTTATGTCAGGTAACCTGAACAACTAATTTAAAGACAACAATATGCAATATACCAACCATTTATTATTATTATTATTATTTTTTAAATTTATTTTTTATTTTATTGAAGTACAAATATCAATCAGACAGCTTCAAGAGACCTTAGCAAGACAGATTCGATAAATTAATACATTGCAAACTGTTTTCATAATGTTTTGGTATCGTACAAGGTGCATACATGATATTACACTTACAGACATTATTATAGCAGATGTCTCTTATCAGTAAATTAAGAGTGTAGCTGTTTACTTATCTTATTTTTTATACCTGAATTATATCAAAAATTCAATAATTATTTTCCTAGTGGATGACCATAGTACTAGAAGCAGACATAATATCCTGTCCAACCACCATTAGTGCAGGTCTTGCCTCTCATAGGATTATGTAGAAGCACAGCATTATCTATCCCAACTGTACTGTCTATACACACACATCATGATTTTTTTCTTTCTATACCCTTCCTTTGTCTACAAAGGAAGATGGGCACCCTGTCAAAGGTGGGCACTCCATTGTCATTCAACTAACTTAGGTGCTTGAACTCGACAACACAATCCAACACAGTCCAGCATTCCACAACAATAGTGAGTTATTCAAAGAAGTTGTCGACCATAGCCATTTACAGCTCAGCTTAATATTATGGCCCCGCGATGTATACTTCATTTTTATACTTTTCTGCTGGGTGGTAAAGACCTAGATAGAGCAAGACTTATATACCAACACATGTACTTTATTTATTTCTTATGTGGTCAGTGAAGTCCCCTCAGGGTTTATCTTGTAGTCCTGTACCTCATTCTGTAGGTCCTTTGTCTGTGTCATCCATGTGGATGAGTCATGGCCAATGCTTGACCAGTTTGCTCTCTGTGAGAGTTTGAGAGAAAGTTTTCTCTTCATGTGACTCTCCCCAGGCACACTATAGAACTTCAATCTCCTCTGTGGCTCCATAATCTCCTTGTTCAGAAAATTTGGAGCTCACCTGAGTTTCATGATGTTGCAGTACAGGTTCTCCTATGTCCTGAATCTTCACTGACCTTGAAAGGCTAGGGCCAAAATGTTGGCTGACCTGTGGCTCTTCTATTTCTCCAACTCTGACTTGTGAATTTAGGTTGTTAACCATCCAAAAGAAAAGCAGATTAGTATCCTGCAGCATATGCCATTCACTTTGCCTTATCTGACTCAATTGATTTTAGTTGTTGTACATTTCCTTTTGTATTTCTGCTTTTTGCTTGTTATACTAGGGAGACTATACAATATTTACACATGTGTGTCTGGTTTATTTATGATTCACTTAACCAAGGAAGTCAAAGATCTTTTCACTGAAAATTACAACACCCTAGGAAAAGAGATTATAGAGCATTTCAGAAAATGGAAAGATATTCCATGCTCCTGGAAAGGAAGAACCAACATCGTGAAGATGGCTATACTCCCAAAATTGCTGTACAGATTTAATGCAATCCCTAGCAAACTGCCACCAACATACCTCCCAGATATAGAGAAATCAATCCTAAATTTATTTGGAACCACAAACGACCTAGAATAGCAAAGGCAATCTTGGCCAATCAAGACAAGGCAGGAGGCATCACAATTCCTGATTGGAAATTATACTACAAAGCCACTGTGAAAAAATCAACATGGTATTGGCAACAAAATAGACCTGAGGATCAGGGGAATAGATTAGAAGATGCAGAGGCATCTACGAAAACACTCAGCCATCTTATCTTCGACAAAGGGGCTACACAAGCTCACTGGAAGAAAGATAGCCTCTTTGACAAATGGTGCTGGAAAACATGGCTTTCTATATTCCGAAAACTAAAACTTGACCCAGCTCTATCACCATGCACTAAGTTAAAGTCAAAATGGATTAAAGATCTAAACATTAAAACAGGAACACTCAATCTCCTGGAAGAGAAAGTAGGAGGAACTCTTGAAGACATAGCGGTAGGTAAAGAGTTCATGAACAAACATATATTCGCACAGGAAGCTCTTGAAAGAATCAATCATTTCTTATTGATTTTATTGAGAAACAAATAGCAATGAGACAGTTTAAAAGCATTAGTAGTACAGTTTCAATAATTAATACATTGCATATTGTTGTCTTCATAGTGATTATTCATAGTACAAGACGCAGACTTGAAATCCTGTCCAAACACTATTAATACAAATCTTTCTTCTCACTGAATTAAGTGAAAGTAGCTGTATATTTATCCTGTTTTGTATATACAGATACAAAATTGTCCTTTATTTGTATCCCCCTTTTTTTGTTTAGTTTTGTCAGGGATGAGTATTCTATTGCCATTTAAATATTGTAGGAGTGTGAATTCAGCGAAACAATCCAATATAGTTCAGTAATCCACAATAGTAGTGGGTTATCCATTTTGTGAAGAGATAGAGACTGAGCAGTCACAGCTGTGTTGGTGACCTTGAACAGCAGCCAACTCTACATAGAACCTAGGAGCAGGAGATTTGGAATCAAATATCTGCTCTTATCTCTCTCCTGTGAGATTTTTTGATCTTTAGCTACAGTTTTTGTCACTTTTAGCGACTTTATCTTCAAACACAATGGCTAGCAATGTTACCAACAAGATAGATCCTTGCTCCATGAATTCCCATGCGTTCACTGGGAATCTGAACACTCTTGTGGTGAAGAAATCTGATGTGGAGCCCATCTTCTCGAAGTATGTCAAAATTGTGGGTTGCTCTGTTCGTAAGTGCTTTGCCTTAGTCTATTATGTTAATGAGAGAAATGCCCAGGCTGCTATAGCTGGACAGGATACCAGAACGATTGCTGGCCAGGTTTTAAATATTAATCTGGCTGCAGAGCCAAAAGTGAACAGAGGAAAAGCAGGTGTGAAACGATTTGCAGCGGAGATGCACGAGTCAGCACCAGAACACCCTTCTCCTTCCTCTCTACTCAGCTCCTCTTTTGACTGGGATTATAACTTTCAACGATTATTATGACAGGATGTACAGTTACCCAGCACATGTTCCTCCTCCTTCTCCTCCTATTGCTCGGGCTGTAGTGCCCTTGAAACACCAGCGTGTATCAGGAAACACCTCCCAAAGAGGCAAAAGTGGCTTCAATTCTAAGAGTGACCAGTGGAGATCTTCATCCAAGTCTGGAAAGTTGAAAGGTGATGACCTTCAGGCCATTAATAAGGAACTGACAAACAAAAAGGGGATTCTTTACTGGAAAGCCTAGAGAAAACTGAAAAGGAACAGAGCAAACAAGCAGTGGAGATGAAGAATGATAAGACAGAAGAGGAGCAGACCAGCACCTCCCAGAAGCAAGATGAGACTAATGTGAAGATGGAGCCTGAGGGTGTTGCAGATGACTCTGCTCAGGAGGGGGATCTACTAGATGATGATGAAAATGAAGATCTGGGGGAGGACCAGCTGGAGTTGATCAAGGATGATGTAAAAGAGGCCGAGGAAAGGACAGGATGACAGAGACAGTACCAATGGCGAGGATGACTCTAAAGCACATAGTTTGATTTAGAAGTCTTGTCCCATTATTTCTTTATGTGGACACTTGTCTAATATCAAAATTTCACCAAATCCTCTCCCCTAGTATCTTTAGCACATGCTCACTGTTCTTTCTGTGTCCTACCAGTTCATAATTGCCCTGCACCTAGTACCATTTTCACTTCCTTTGATGCTCCTAGTAGTTTTGTTAAATCTTCTCCTGTAACGTTTGCTTTTTAATTTTGATACCTCTTTATGACTTAACAATAAAAAGGTTGTATGGTCTTTGTCAGCTATCTCCACAATAATATCTCATTATGTAGGCAGTATAGTTATTTCCATTTATATATGATTTCAGCACTTGCTTCCCTAACTGTAAACACAATTTCATTTAGTGTAGCATCTGAAAGCAGCTTTGTTTGACTTGAGTTACATGTATCACCCCACATCAAGTACTTTGTGAGGCTGTTAAACACAAATGTAACATTGTATTTTTGTGAATGAGAGCATGTCAAATGCATCCTCTAGAAAAATTAGTGTAAGTCTTTGATTCTAAAGTTGATACTAGATGGCTCTGATACTTTGGGTTATTTTTTAATGAACACCTGATGTTTGGGATCTTTTTTCTCAGAATAAACAAGTTTTTATTAAACCAGGAATTGGAGCAAACAACTTGGTTTTTTTATTTTTGTATAATTGTTTACTTCAAATTCTTTGCTTTAGAATGTTCTAAGTACTGTCTATTTCTCTTGCAGCCGTTCATGATCATTGTGCAAAGTGTTACACACAAATAAAATGGATGTGGCATTAAGCAGTAAAGTAACTTTAATAGAGTGGAAATTATTCTAATTATTACAAACCTAGTTAACCTTTTCCTGGACTTTGACTGCCTCAGTGTTGTTATAAGTAGGAAATCTTTTTTTCCTCTGGTCTTCTGTACCGTGCTTTCCCAGGTAACCGAGCAAGTGGTTGAGGGTTCCTACATTTATTTTACAAACAATGACTTCATATACATATGAATTAATCATTTGTTGTTACCCTCGGTTCAATTAATTGTTTTGGATTTTATCATACCAGTTAGTACTTAAATTTTTAAGGTTGGATATGTTGGGTTGCTGCCAGAGTTGTGATGCTTGCCTAGTTTTCCTAAAAGGCTTAGTTTACTCTTGTTTATCTTTTAGTTTTTCAACATAGTAGGAAAGGAATTGATGATTTTCATTGTTTATTGGTACGCTTTAGTTATACATAATCACATTCACGATAGGAATTGACATTTTAACATATACAGACTTTGGAATCCTTGTAAAATTGCTGTTAATTGACAGCATAATGCAAAGACTTTTTTAAATTCTATCTTCTTGGGCAAGTCATGTCTTTATAAATATTTGAGCTCCTTTCGTGTAACATGATTAATCGTAATTAAGGGAAGAAATTGAACTATAGTTTACGCTTGAACCTGAAATACATGTTTTTCAACAAGTTTCTTTTGAATGTTGATTTATTTTTATTTTTATTGGAGAATATTTTTTATTAATTTTATAGAGAAACAGCAAAGAGACAGTTTCAAAACCAATTAATAGGACAGTTTCAATAATTAATACATTGCATATTGTTATTTTCTTAGGAGTTATTCATGGCATAAAATGCAGACATGACATCCTTTCAAGTACTATTAGTACAAATCTTTCTTTTCATTGAATTAAGAGAGAGGAGCTATATATTTAAGCTATTCTGTATATGCAAATACAAAATGATCCTTTTGTATGCCCTTTTTTTGTTTAGTTTTGTCAGAGATGGGTATTCCATTTCCATTTTAATATTATAGGTGTGTGAATTCAACAAAATAATCCAATATTGTTCAGTAGTCCACAATAGTAGCAGGTTATCCATAGGACTGGCAATGTCAGAAGTTATTGACTTGAGCCTTTCTCAGCTCAGCATATTAATATGGCTTTACTTTTTATATCTTGTTTTTATACTTTTCAGCTGGATGGTCAAGACCAAGATAAAGCAAGACCTATGTAACAAGAAATGTGACTTCTGTATCTGATAATGTCAGTCAAGTGCCTCAGGATTTATCCTGGAACCTGTGCCACAGTTTGCACATTCTTTGTCAGTGTCAGCCATGTGGAAGAGTCACAGCCATTGCCTGACCAATTTACTCTCTGGGAAAGCCTGAGAGAAAGTTTTCTATCCATGCGATTCTCCTTAGGCACACTCTGCCTTGTGGCGCCTATAGCTCCCGGGCCTTATAATGTCCTTGATAAGAAAATTTGGGACACAATTGAGTTACATGATGTTACAGTACAGCTTTTCCTATGTTCGCTGACCTTGAAAGCCTAGTGTCAAAATGTTGGCTGCCCTTGCAGCATTTCTTGTCCTCTATTTCTTGGTCTGCAAAGGTAGGTTGTTAACCCTGCAGAAGAGAAGCTTATTAATATCCTACACATACACAATTGGGTTTAACCTTTCTTTCTGAATATCAAACATGTTAGGGATAACATGGAACAGGTATTTTACATGTAGTGTTGGTATGTTAAATTTTAAGACTATAGAATATGGAGAAAAAAAATTAAAAATATGAATAAACAATTACATATGCATATTTTTTAATTTTTGTTTTATTGAAGTACAAATATCAATGAGACAGCTTCAAGATACGTTGACAAGATGGATTTCACAAATTAATATATTGCATACTGTTTTCACAGTGTTTTGGTATCATACAAGGTGCATACATGATACTATACTTACAGACATTATCACACCGTATGTCTCTCATCATTAAATAGAGTGTAGCTGTTTGCGTATCTCATTTTTTATATCTGAGTTACATCAAAGATTCAATAATTAATACTTTCTACCTTGATATTTTCCCAGTGGCTGTCCATAGTACTAGAAGCCGACATAATATCCTGTCCAATCACCACTAGTGCAAATCTTGCCTCTCATAGGATTATGTAGAAACACAGCGTTATCTATCCCAACTGTACTGTCTATACACACACATCATGAATTTTCCTTTCTATACCCCTTCCTTTGTCTGCACCTGTCAAAGATGGGCACTCCATTGTCATCCAACCAACTTAGGTGCTTGAACTCGACAACACAATCCAACACAGTCCAGCATTCCACAACAATAATGAGTTTATTGAAAGAAGTTGTCGACCATAGCCATTTACAGCTCAGCTTAATATTATGGCCCCGCGATGTATACTTCATTTTTATACTTTTCTGCTGGATGGTAAAGACCTAGATAGAGCAAGACTTATATACCAACACATGTACTTTATCTTGTAGTCCTGTACATTATTGTGTAGATCCTTTGTCTGTGTCATCCATGTGGATGAGTCATGGCCAATGCTTGACCAGTTTGCTCTCTGTGAGAGTTTGAGAGAAAGATTTCTCTTCATGTGACTCTCCCCAGGCACAACATAGAACTTCAGTCTCTTTCCTCTGTGGCTCCATAATCTCCTTGTTCAGAAAATTTGGAGCTCACCTGAGTTTCATGATGTTGCAGTACAGGTTCTCCTATGTTCTGAATCTTTGCTGACCTTGAAAGGCTAGGGCCAAAATGTTGGCTGGCCTTGTGGCTCTTCTGTTTCTCCATCTCTGATTTGTGAACTTAGGTTGTTAACCATCCAGAAGAAAAGCTGGTTAGTATCCTGCAGCATATGCCATTCACTTTGCCTTATCTGACTCAATTGATTTTAGTTGTTGCTTTACATTTCCTTTTGTATTTCTGCTTTTTGCTTGTTATACTAGGGAGACTATACAATATTTACACATGTGTGCCTGGTTTATTTCACTTATGAGTATATGTTCAAGTGGCATCCACTTCAGTATAAATGCTTCAAACTTATCATTCTTAGTAGTTGAGTAATACTCCATTATATAGAAATGCCACATCTTTTTCAACCATTCCTCATGTGATGGACATCTTGGTTGTTTCCAAGATTTTGCTATCATACATTGTGCTGCCATAAACATAGGTACACATATATCACTATAATACAATGTTTTCAGATCCTTTGGGAAAATTCCCAGTAGGGGGATAGCCGGCTTGAATGGGATTTCTAGTCCTACTCTTTTGAGGAGTCTCCACACTGACCTCCACAATGGTTGTACCAGTCTACATTCCCACCAGCAGTGGAGAAGCGTTCCTTTTTCTCACAACCTCTCCAACATTTGTTGTTGGTTGATTTCCTTATGATAGCCATCCTTTCTGGAGTGAGATGGTACCTCAGTGTTGTTTTTATTTGCATTTCATGAATGGCTAGCGATGTGGAGCATTTTTTCATATATTTATTCGTTTCTTTAATTTTGTCCTATGAGAAGTGTATATTAATCTCAGATGCCCATTTCTGAATTGCGTCTTTAAATTTGAGGGCCCTGTAATATCTCAGTTCTTTATATATTCTAGATAGTAGTATTCTGTGTGATTGCTTATTAGTTAGGATTTTTTCAAAATTTGTGGGTTGTCTTTTCACTCTGTTGACAATTTCTTTTGACACGCAGAAGCTCCTAAGAAGAGTTGATCCCAGTTTTTGATTCTTTAAAGTGCTTCCCATGTGAATATATGTTTGTTCATGAACTCTTTACCTACCGCTATGTCTTCAAGAGTTCCTCCTACTTTCTCTTCCAGGAGATTGAGTGTTCCTGTTTTAATGTTTAGATCTTTAATCCATTTTGACTTTAACTTAGTGCATGGTGATAGAGAAGCCATGTTTTCCAGCACCATTTGTCAAAGAGGCTATCTTTCTTCCAGTGAGCTTGTGTAGCCCCTTTGTCGAAGATAAGATGGCTGAGTGTTTTCGTAGATGCCTCTGCATCTTCTAATCTATTCCTCTGATCCTCAGGTCTATTTTGTTGCCAATACCATGTTGATTTTTTCACAGTGGCTTTGTAGTATAATTTCCAATCAGGAATTGTGATGCCTCCTGCCTTGTCTTTCTTGGCCAAGATTGCCTTTGCTATTCTAGGTCGTTTGTGGTTCCAAATAAATTTTAGGATTGATTTCTCTATATCTGGGAGGTATGTTGGTGGCAGTTTGCTAGGGATTGCATTAAATCTGTACAGCAATTTTGGGAGTGTGGCCATCTTCACGATGTTGGTTCTTCCTTTCCAGGAGCATGGAATATCTTTCCATTTTCTGAAATCCTCTATAATCTCTTTTCTTAGGGTGTTGTAATTTTCCGTGAAAAGACCTTTGACTTCCTTGGTTAAGTGAATCCCAAGGTATTTCAATTTCCACGGTGCCATTGTAAAAGGTATTGTTTCTATTGTTTCCCTTTCAGAGTGCTTGTTATCTGTGTAGAGGAATGCTATTGACTTTTGAGTACTGATTTTACATTTTGCTATGCTACTGAATTTCCATATCAGTTCTAGTGGTTTCTTGGTGGAATTTTTGGAGTCATACAAGTAAAGTATCATGTCATCTGCAAATAGTGATAATTTAACGTCTTCTTTACCTATTCTTATTCCCTTTATTTCTCCCTCTTTTCTAATACTGTTGCTAAGGATTCCAATACTACATTGAATAGGAGGGGTGATAGAGGACATCCTTGTCTTGTACCTGATTTAACAGTAAAAGATTTCAGTTTTTCCCCATTTAGGATTATATTAGCTTTTGTGTTGTCATAGATGGCTTTTATCAAGTTAAGATAGTGTCCATCTATTCCAGTTTTCTGTAGGACCTTGAACATGAATGAGTGTTGGTCTTTGTCAAAGGCTTTCTCTGCATCAATTGAGATGATCATGTGGTTTTTAGATTTCAGTCTATTAATATAGTGTATTACATTTATAGATTTTCGAATATTGAACCATCCTTGCATCCCTGGGATGAATCCTAACTGGTAATGGTGTATGATCTTGATGGTCTTTTGTGTTCTATTTGCCAGGATTTTGTTGAGTATTTTTGCATCTATGTTCATGAGGGAGATTGGCCTGTAGTTCTGCTTTTTGGTTGTGTCTTTCCCTGGTTTTGCAATCAGTATTATACTTGCCTCCAGAAATGATTTTGGGAGGATTTTTTCCTTTTCAACTCATTGAAGAGTTTGTGGAGTGTGGGGATTATATCTTCTATAAATTTCTTGTAGAATTCAGCTGTGAATCCATCAGGACCTGGACTTTTCTTTGTTGGTAGGCTTTTTATTACGTTTCGTATTTCGTTGACTGTTATCGGCTTATTGAGAGTTGTTATAACTTCTTTTTTTTTTCTGCTTGCCAGGCAGATTCTTTTTGTTATGTCTTCTTGATTCAGTTTTGGTAATTTGTACCTTTCGAGAAATCTGTCCATTTCTTCTGTGTCTTCTATTCTGTGAGCGTAAAGATTCTCGAAGCAACTATTGATAATCTTTTGAATTTCCACTAGGTCTGTGGTGATTTCCCCCTTTTTGTTCCTTATTGCTTGTACTTGAATTTTCTTTTGCCTCTTTTTTATGTGGTTGGCAAGAGGCTTGTCAACTGTATTTACTCGTTCAAAGAGCCAACTTTTTGATTTGTGGATTCTTTGAACTGTTTTCTTCGTCTCAATTGAATTAATTTCTACTCTAATCTTTATGATTTCTTCCTGTCTTTGCGCTCGGGGTTTTGTTTGCTCTTCTTTTTCTAGTTGTCTGAGGTACAACATTAGGGTGCTAACTTGTTCCCTTTCTGTTTTCCTAATGTGTGAGTTCATAGCTATTATTTTCCCTCTAAGAGCTGCTTTCATCACATCCCATAATTTCCAATAAGTTGTACTTGAATTTTCATTGAATTGCAGATATTTTTGAATTTCTTTTTGAATTTCTTTTGCTGCCCATTGATTGATGAGTAGGATGTTGTTTAGTTTCCATGAATTTAGTGGGTTTTTCTGGTTTCTTTTGTCATTTATTTACAGTTTCATTGCATTGTCGTCAGATAGCATGCTTGGGATAATTTCTATTTTCTTGCATACACTTAGGCATGACCTGTGGCCTACTATGTGGTCTATATTGGAAAATGACCCGGGTGCAGCTGAAAAAAATGTGTATTCAGGTGTGGTTGGGTGGAACACTCTGTATATGTCCACCAGGTCCATTTGTTCCAACCTCTGTTTCAGTTCTGCTACTTCCTTGCTAATTTTTTTTGTCTGGTTGACCTATCTTTTTGAGATAAGTGTGTGTTAAGGTCTCATGTTAAGATTGTGTTTTTAGACAATAAGTTTTTCATGTCCCTTAAGATTTGTCTTACGTAGTAAGGTGCTCCTGTGTTTGGTGCATAAATATTTTTGAGTGTTACTTCTTGCTCTTGAATTTTTTCCCCTGACCAGTATATAGTGGCCTTCTTTGTGTCGTTTGATCACTCTTGGTTTGAAGTTGAGACTGTCTGAGAACAGAATTGCTACTCCTGCTTTTTTCTGAGGTGCTGGGGCATGTAGTATTGTTTTCTGTCCTTTGACTTTGAGCCTATGAATGTCCTTTTGAGTTAAGTGTGTTTCGTGTATACTGCATATTGTTGGATTTTGTTTCCTAATCCATTGTGCCAGTCTATTTCTCTTAATTGAAGAATTGAATCCATTTACATTGATGGTTACAATTGAAATGTGCTGACCTATGTTTTTCATATTTACCTGGTGTTGTTTACTCCTTTATAACCTGTGTTTAATTGTCTGTCCTGTTAAGTGGATTCCTTCCATTCTAATTCATGGAGTTCTGGTTATTGTGGTCTCTTTCTAGAACATCTTTCAGCAGCCTGTGAAGGGCTGGCTTTGTCATCATGAAATTCTTTAGTTGTTCTTTGTCGTGGAAGTATTTCACTTCTCCATCAAACTTGAAAGAGAGTTTTGCAGGGTATAGTATTCTGGGCTGGAATTTGTTTTCGTGTCGGACTTGAAGAACTCTGCTCCATGCTCTCCTTGCCTTCATGGTTTGTATAGAGAAGTCAGCTGTAATTCTGATGGGTTGTCCTTTGAATGTGAGGTCCTTCTTCTCTCTTGCAGGTTTCAGTATATTACTTTTGTGTTGGATTTCTGGGATCTTAACTATTAAATGTCTTGGTGTGTTTCTACTTCAGTTGAAGTTATTTGGTGTTCTGTATACTTCGGTGACCTGAATGTTGGATTGTTTCCTCATATTTGGGAAGTTTTCTGCGATTATTTTTCCCCAAATTCTTTTTATGTCATTTGTATTGACTCCTTCATTCTCCTTGATACCAATTATTCTCACATTGTTCATCCTGGCATCGTCTTGCAGGTGATGGATTATTTTTTCCTGCATCCTCATTGTTTTTAAGAGATCCTTTCTCACCTGTTCACTAGCTGCTCCGGCATCTTCAAGATCTGAAACTTT
>PVKA01005897.1:53964-87485 GCA_004027165.1 Ctenomys sociabilis
TCATATTTCTTTTTTTTTTTTTAAACCTTTATTTTATTTATTTATTTTTTTAAATTCATTTATTTATCACGGATTCTTTTTTTGCGGGGGTGGGGGTGGGTTAGCTTGCCTGCCCTGGGGGGAGGGGCTGGCATGGCATGTGGTGCTGGGGCTCTAACCGCAGTCCCTGAGAGGCGCTTTAGACCGCTGAGCTATCTTGCCAGCCCAAGAATCCATCTTATTTCTGATCTCCTCAATTTTTTTATGTATGTCTTCTTTAGAGGTAGCTATTAATTCTTTTTCTGCAGTGTTTCTTCCAAGTTGGCTTTCCTCTGTATATTCTGGACTTGTTTCTGTATTTCAGATCCTATGACTTCAAGGCATTCTTTTTTTTTTTTTCAAAGAATTCTTTTTTGATTTCAGAACTTATTTCTGCTTTGAGTTTGTCATGATCTTTCTGCTGTTGTTTCTTTGCTTCAGATGCTGTTGATTCATATATTTCAGCTGGAATAGTGCTCTGTGCACTTGTTCTGGGTGAGCATAGTTTTTCCACTGTTTCTGGAATTCATTCTTTATTTAAGATACTGTGTATTCAGATATTTCTTTTTTGAGTTGGGGAATTACTTCTCATTTTATTTCCTCGATAGCTTTCTGCTGTTGTTCCTCTGTTGCTATATCTGTTAATTCATTCATTACAGCTGAGCTAGTGTTCTCTACCCTTCCTGATGGACTCGAGGTCTGGGATTGCATTTTTCCCCTTTTCTTTGTCATTTTGTATAGCACTGGCCTTTGACCTCTGGTGTAGAGCTTTGGTGCAGCTATAACCTTAACTTGTTATGAGATTTGGGTGCCAGTCTATTAAGTTTGAGATTTTCCACATATGCCTATCCTGGATCTAGCTGTTGTGTTCAGTTCCATTTTTTGCTGCAGCTCCTTTGGTCCCCCTCTCTTGGTTCCCTCTTCAGGCGAGCATGAACCGAACTGGGATGCAGAGCAAGTAGTGAAAATTCCCTGTCTTAGCTGGCTTTGGGGCGTGGATCCAGAAAATTGCTAGGGTCAGCCCTCCTGTGTCAGGCAGGTCACTCCCCTGGTGGGCGGGCCTGGGCTTTGGTGGGTCTTCTGGGCTCACAAAAGGATAGTGGATGATCTTATTCACTGAGTAGGCTGTACTGGGTCGGCCAGCCTGTGCTGGATCTGGGTGTACAGGCCGTAACCCGAGAAGGCTCGGAAAGGTCCCTCTGGTGCAATGGGCCTGGAGCCCTCACTCACAGGCCAGGCTATGCTGGGTTTCGGGCAGTGGCGTGGGACCGGGGACTACTGAGAAATGTCCCTCCAGTGTGGCAGGCTTGGAGTTTTCTCTCCAGGCCGACCTGCACTGGGTCTGGGGCCCTGGGTGGGACCAGCAATCACTGGGAAATGTTTCTCTGGTGCGGTGGGCCTGGAGCTCTCACTGAGCCACGGGGGGTTGGGGGACAGGGAATCCCTGGGTAATGTTTCTCAGGCAGGGCGGGCCTGGAGTTCTGCACTTGCTGAACTTTGATGCCAGGGACTCAGGGAAATTCCCACTTGCTCAGCAGGCTTTAGGGCAGGGGATCCGGGGAGGTGTTGGTGAGTGGGTCCTGAGGTTTCAGGCCAGTCACTGGCTTGGAGGGGTTGGGGGCAGGGATCCGGGTAGCGCGCGTGGGAAGAAGCCAATGGCTCTCCCTCGGACTTGCCACACTCTCACTGATCTGGGTAGCCTGGTGAGTCTTGCAAATTCCCACTCACTGGGAGAGCTTGGGATGGGATCTAGGAGGCTGCTGGAGTCAGCCGCTGTCTCAGGCGGGTCTCTGGCTGGGCGGCGTGGGCAGGATCGAATAGACTACTGGCGTGGGTCTCGCTGTCTCGGGAGGTCTCTGGGGCTGGGTGGCGTGGGCAGGATTGAGGAGAATGGCAGAGTCGGCCGTGCTGCCTCTTGCTGGTCCAATTATATATTTTTAAACAGAAATTTAGAAATCTAATCATTGTAGCAGGACAGTCCAATGACACTTTTTTCTTGTCCCTTTTTTCATTTATTACTCTTTTCTTTAAACAAACATTTACTTGAGAGACTGTATGGCAATAATTGGTATGTGATGACAAGCAGTACATATATAAAAGACCAGAATGACAAGCATCCCAAGCATGACCCTTTGATTATATCTTACTATCTTCAGTGCAGTTGTTTAGTTCACAGGTATCAGCATTTATAGTTAGTCGGGGTGAGAATTGTACCAATTAACTGCTAGTTGCAAATATATGCTACAGATTCTCAGGATCCTTGCTTACTCACCTTGTGCATATGAATGTATGGGTTTGCCCCTGTCATGTTTCCTAGCTTTTCTTCTTTCTCTCTCCTCGTTGTCCAATCCTCAAGTTCTTCCTTTCCTTTTAATTGTGTTAGATCTTTCTATTTATATTTCTTCTTTTGAGTTGTTATGTTAGTGAGACTATATGGTATTTACACATGTGGTCTGGCTTATTTCACTTATGAGTATATGTTCAAGTGGCATCCACTTAAAAGTAAATGCTTCAAGTTTATCATTCTTTATAGCTGAGTAATACTCCATTATATAAAAATACCACATAATTTTCATCTATTCCTCATGTGGCTCTCCCTCGGACTTGCCACACTCTCACTGATCTGGGAAGCCTGGTGAGTCTTGCAAATTCCCACTCACTGGGAGAGCTTGGGACGGGAGCTCTCTCACCAAACAACCAAATCTTGGTTGTTTCCAAGATTTGGCTATCACATATTGTGCTCCTCTGAACATAGGTACACATGCATCACTATGATATGATGTTTTCACTTCTTCCAGGAAAATTCCCAATAAGGAGATAGCTGACTTGAATGGGAATTCCAGTCCTAGTTTTTTCTTTTTAAGGAAACTCCACATTGATTTCCATATTCCCACCAGCATAATGCTATATTCCCACCAGCAGTGGAGAAATGTTTGCTTTTTCCCACAACCTCTCCAACATTTGTTGGTTGATTTGTTTATGATAGCCATTCTTTCAGATGTGAGATGGTATCTCAGTGTTGTTTTAATTTGCATTTCACAGATGGTAGTGATGTGGAGAATTTTTTCTTATATTTATTCGCTTCTTTAATTTTATCCTCTGAGAAGTGTGTTCATCTTGAATGCCCATTTCTGGATGGCTTCTTTAAATTTTGGGGTCCTATTCATTTTTAGTTCTTTATAAATTCTATAGAGCAGACCTTTGTCAGAGTGCTTATTAGTTAAGATTTTTTTGAAATTTGTGGGTTGTCTTTTCACCTTGTTGGTAATTTCTTTCTTTTTTTTTTTTTTGCCTTTTTGAGACAGGGTCTCACTATGCAGTTCAGACTGGCCTTAAGCTCACTCTGTAGCTCAGGCTGGTCTTGAACTCACAACAATCCTCCTGCCTCAGCCTCCCGAGTGCTGGGATTACAGGCCCGCGCCACTACGCCCGGCTCCGGTAATTTCTTTTGATGTACCAAAACTTCTCAATTAGAGAAGGTGCCAGTTGTTAATTCTCTCAAGTATTGCCCATGCAATTTGATTTTTGTTCATGAACTCTTTGCCTACACGTATGTCTTCAAGAGTTCCTCTTACTTTCTCTTCCAGGAGATTGAGTGTTTCTGTTTTAATGTTTAGATCTTTAATCCATTTTGACTTTAGCTTAGTGCATGGTGATAGTCCTGGGTGAAGATTTAGTTTTTGGCATGTAGAGAGCCAGTTTTTCCAGCACTATTTGTTAAAGAGGCTCTCTCTCTTTTTTTTTTTTTTCCAGTAAGTGTGTTTGGCCCCTTTGTCGAAGATCAGATGGCTGAGTATGTTTGTAGAGGCCTCTGCATCTTCTAATCTATTCCCTTGATCTTTAGGTCTATTTTGTTCCCATGCTGATTTTATCACAGTAGCTTTGTACAATTTCATGTCTGGAATTATAATGCCTCCTGCCTTGTCTTTGTTGCCCAGGATTGCCTTTGCTATTCTAGGTCTTTTCTGATTCCAAATAAATTTTAGGAATGATTTCTCTAGGTTTGTAAAGTTTATTGGTGGTAGTTTGTTGGGGATTGCATTAAATCTGTATAGCAATTTTGGGAGTATGGCCATCTTCATGATGTTGGTTCTTCCTATCCAGGAGCAGGAAATATCTTTCCATTTTCTGAAATTGTCTATGATCTCTTTTTTTGAGTGCTGTAATTTTCCTTGAAAAGATGTTTGACTTCTTTACTTAGATGAATTCTAAGGTATTTCATTTTTCACGGTGCTATTGTATGAGGTATTTTTTCTCTTATTTCCCTCTCAGTGTGTTTGTTATCTGTAGAGAGGAATGCTACTGGCTTTTGGGTATTGACCTTGAATTCTGCTATGCTACTGAATTTGTGTATCAATTCTAGTAGCTTCTTGGTGGTGTTTTTTGAGTCTTCCAAGTAAAGTATCATGTCATCTGCAGATAATGATAATATAACTTCTTTATCTATTCCTATTTCTTTTATTTCTCTCTCTTGTCTAATGTCTCTACCTAATTCCAGAACTATATTGAAGAGCAGGGGTGGTAGAGGACATCCTTGTTTTGTACCATATCTAAGAGTGAAATATTTCAGTTTTTCCCCCATTTCAAATTATGTTAGCCATTGGGTTGTTATAGATGGCTTTTTCAAAGTGAAGTAGAGGCCTTCTTTCCAATTTTCTGTAAGACTTTGAACATGAACAAGTGTTCAACATTTTCAAAAGCCTTTTCTGTATTAATTGAGTTGATCATATAGTTTTTAGGTTTCATCATTCTATTGACATAGTGTACTACATTTATAGATTTGCATACCTTGAACCATCCTTGCATCCATGGGATGAATCCTACCTGGTCATGGTGTATAATCTTCTTGATCATTTCCTGTATTGTATTTGCTAGGATTGTAATGAGGGTTTTTGTATCTATGTTCATGAGGGAGATTGGCCTATAGTCCTCTCTTTTAGTTGTATCCTTCCCTGGTTTTGGTATCAGTGTAATACTTGCCTCAAGGAATGATTTTGGGAGGATTGCTTCTTTTTCAATTTTATTGAAGAGTTTGAGTAGTGTTGGGATTGTATCTGCTGTAAATTTCTTATATAATTCAACTGAATCTATCAGAGCCTGGACTTTTCTTTGATGGTAGGCTTCTTATTACATTTTGTATTTCAGTGGCTCTCATTTTTTATTTTTTGTCTTTTTGAGACAGGGTCTCACTGTGCAGCTCAGGCTGGCCTTAAGCTCACTTTGTAGCTCAGGGTGGTCTTGAACTAACAACAATCCTCCTGCCTCAGCCTCCCGAGTGCTGGGATTACTCATTTGGTTTTTGAGGGTTATATGTTGTTGATTCAGTTTTGGTAATATGTATCTTTCTAGGACTCTGTCCATTTCATTTGTGTCTTCTATTCTGTGATAGTAAAAGTTCTCACAATAGCTTTTGAGAATCATTTAAATTTCCACTGGGTCTGTAGTGATTATACCCTTTTCATTCCTTATTTCTTGTATTTGAAGCTTTTCTTTCCTGTTTTTGATGCGGTTACCAAGGGGCTTATCAATATTATTTAATATTTCAAAGAACCAGCTTTTTGATTAATTCATTTTTTGAACTGTTTTCTTCATCTCAGTTGAATTAATTTCTGCTCTAATCTTTTTCCTTTCTTCCAGACTTTGGGCTCTAGGTTTGGTTTGCCCTTCCTTTTCTAGATGTTGAAGGTGCAGCATTAGGGTGTTTATTTGTTCCCATTCTGTTTTCCTAATGTGTGGGTTCACAGCGATGAATTTCCCTCTGAGAACTGCTTTCATCGTATCATATAAGTTTTGATAAGTTGTGCTGGAATTTTCATTGAAATGTAGATATTGTTAAATTTCTTGTTTCGTTTCATCTGTGACCCTTTATTTGTTGAATAGGGTGCTGTTTAATTTACATGTATTTATGGTGTTTTTCAGTTTTCTTGTTTCCTTTATTTCTAGTTTCATTGCATGCTGGTCCTAAATGCATAGGATAATTTCTGATTTCTTGCATATACTTAGGCATGATCTCTGGACTGGTAGGTGGTCTATTTTGGAAAATGACCTATGTGCACCTCAAAAATGTGTATATTCAGTAGTCGGGTAGAACACTCTGTATATGTCCACTAAGACCATTTGTTCCATGTTCTGGTTCAGTTCTGCTACTTCTTTACTAATTTTTTGTCTGCTTGACATATCTTTTTGGGATAAGGGCTTGTCACGGTTTCATGTTAATATTGTGGTATTGGATTTTAGAATTTTCAGGTGCATTAAGATTTTTCTTATATATGTGGGTGCTTCTGTGTTTGGTGTGTTTGCACTTATGTGTGTTACCTCTTCCTCTTGAATTTTCCTGTAACCAGTGTACAGTGGCCTTCTTTATTTCATTTGACCACTTTTTGTTCGAAGTCAAGATTTTCTGAGTACACGATTGGTACCCTTGCTTTTTTCTGAGGTGCTGGGGTATGTAGTATTTTTTTCTATCCTTTGAATTTCATCATATGAATTTCTTTTTGAGTTATGTGTGTTTCTTGTATACAGCATATTGCTCGTTTGTGTTTCCTAATCCATTGTGCCAGTCTATTTCTTTTAATTGGTGAACTGAGTCCATTTCCATTGATGGTTATTATTGAGATGTATTGATTTATGATTGACATGTTATTTGCTTGCTATTGTTTACTCCTTTTTCTCCTGCTTTTAGTTGCTTGCCTTATTTAGCAGGTTCATGTTATTCTCATTCATGGAGTTGTGATCATTTTGCTCCCCCTCTAGTACATCTTTTAGTAGTCTGTGTAGTGTTGGTTTTGTTCTCATGAAATTCTTTAGTTGTTCTTTGTCATGGAAACATTTCACTTTTCCATCAAACTTGAAAGAAAGTTTTTCAGGCTATAGTGGTGTGGGATCGAATTTGTTTTCATAGAGTACTCGAAGTTCTCTGTTCCATGCTATTTTTGCCTTTATGTTTTGTGAAGAGAAATCTGCTGTTATTCTGCTGGGTTTTTGTTTAAATGTGATTTGTTTCTTTTCACTAGAGGCTTTGTATATATTGTTCCTGTACTGGATTTCTAGGATCTTGACTATTATTTGTCTTGGTATATATTTAGTTGATGTGAAGTCATTTGAAATTCTGTATACTTTGGTTACCTGAATGTCAGCTTGCTTCCTCATATTTGGGAAGTTTTCTGCTATAACTTCTTTTTTTCTGCTCATATTATTTTTGTGTCATTTTTATTGACTCCTTCTTTCTCTTTGCTGCCTCAAGTTGTTTTTGTCTCAAGTTGTTCATCCTTACATTGTCTTAAAGGTGATGAATTATTTTTTCCTGCATCCTAGTTGATTTTAAGATATCTTTTCTTACTGTTTCTGTATCTGTGATGGCATCTTGAAGATCTGAAACTCTATCTTCCCTTTCACTCAAATGGTTTGCAAGCTTGTGATTGAAATTTTAAGTTCCTCTATATCTGTTCTCTATATCTCTTTGACTCTCCTTCATAAGATCTATTTCTTTCCTTTATTGTTCATTCAAGGAATCTGTCGCTTTTCTGATCTCCTCTATTCTTTTTTTAATCAGAGTCCTGTTGAGAAGCAATTATTAATTCTTTTACTTCAGAGATTATTTCTGATCTGATTTCCTCTATGTTTTTCTGCATTTGATTCCTTACTTCAGACACTATTAATTCAGGGATTTCATTTTTTCATTTCAGAGATTAATTCTGGTCTGAGTTCCTTTATACCTTTCTGCTATTGTTCCTTTTCTTCCAATGCTTGTGATTCAGAGATTTATTTTTATTTTTTTTAAATTTCAGAGATTAATTCTGATCTGAGTTTCTCTATACCTTTCTTCTGTTGTTTCTTTGTTTCTGACCCTATTAATTCATACTTTTCAGCTGAGCTAGTGTCCTCTGCAGTTGTTCTAGGTGGGCTTGAGGCCTGAGATTGCATTTTGCTCCTTTGTCATTTCATATAACACTGACCTCTGACCTTTGGTGTAGTGCTTTGGTGCAGTTATAAACTTAGTAATTACTGAAATTTGGTTGCAGACCTATTAAATTTGAATTTATCAAGTGGTGCCTGGTTTGGGTTTATCTGTTGTGCTCAACTCCTTTGTGCTGCAGCCCTTGGAAGTGAACCTTGTGCACCTTGCCCAGGGAGCGCATGCACTGCAGAAGCTCTTCCACACACTCAGCAGAGCCTGGGCTTGGGCCTTGTCTGGGGGGTTCCGATAAGTTCTCACTCAGTGAGCAGGCTTGGGCACGGGGGGAGGGCGGCTCCAGAGGGGTCCTGAAGGCTCAGCAGAGGTGGAAGGTTTCACTCATGTGGCCTGCCTGTGTTTGGTCTGGAGGTCTCCTGGGTGCACGGGAGCTGGAAGTCTCTCACTCACTTGCCGGGCCTGTGTTTGGGCTGGATGGGTGGGGGGGGGGTACTGAATGCAGAAGTTCTCACTCACTCTGAAGTCTTGGGGGCAGGGACGGGGACAGGGGCTCCGGAATGTTGAATTAGTGAAAAAAAACCTCTTGTGCCTACTAAAAAAATAGTAGTTGGGTTATCCATAGGACTGGCAATGTCAGCAGTATAATAACCATTTTTGAATTCCTATTATTTTGTTTAGTGAAATTTGGTATTGTTTTTAATTTTTAAAGTTTTATATTCTCTTTTAAAAATAAAATATAGAAAAAAAATAAGTCAAAAAACGCCCCTACATTCCAACCCCAGTATTGAAAAAAAAATCAAAAACAAAACCAAAAATAAACAAAATACTGCTATCACATAAGATGCAAATTCTCATGAGACAGAAAACAATTTGCAGTAATTCATTAGCAATGTCACATTTGCATAGTTTTTCAGTTTATAAAACGTGTTTACAATACTGATCTTTACTTTGCATAATAGCAAGAATTACTGCAGTTTCAAAGTGATTGCAAAAATGTTTTTTGCCCTAAACATTTTATAAATGGATACAGATCACTCCACCCAAAAGCACAGACATTCTGTTTTTCATGGAATTTATAAACATTTCATGCTGATGTAGGACTCAAAAATATGCATATTAAAAAGGAGATAAGAAAGATAGTGTCTGCAGCTTTGGATCAGGAACTTAAGGTCCTTGAACATACAATAAGCTTAGGCCATTCTCTTCCTCCTATAAATGAGCTGGACTGTCCACTTCTACCTGAAAATGAATCTGGACATTCTTTTTCTCCTATAAGTTGTCATCTTCCCTCTGTGAGTAGATCATCCCTTTTTACCTACAAAATGGGTAACACAACTTAAGGATGGTGTGTAGCTCTATCATCTATGATGGATGGCCATCAACTGTATTAGCATCCTTCTCCTGCAGAAAGGGATATCACCTTTTATCTGCAAGTTAAATCTCCTTCTTCTGTACCTTCACAAGTCCCATGCATTCCTATCCAAAATCCCCATAAGCATACATAGGTTGAAGCTGTAATAGCCCTCTCTTCAGAAGGTTCACACTTTTACCTCTTTTGAGTTCATACTTTAAAAATTTTGGCTAGTAAATCCATTTATGCCTCATATGTTCTGAAAGTTCTTTTTCTATTGTGGAAGTCAGTAAACCTGCATCGTGCCCTGTGGGTGGAGTAAGTCAAGGGTTTCCATATCCATATTGGGGACCTCCTTGGCCCTTGTCTGGTGGTAATGTAATCCCTTAACATTTCTGTAAGACAGTTGCAATCATCCACTGTATAAATACATCCTGGTGGTCCCTTGAGATAATGACTATATCACTCACATGTTTCTGGTGATATTGAGATAAAAAACCTTTGTGCTATTGAAATACTATATAGCACATCTGAGGAGGTTTTGCAGTGAATAGGCCTTGGTGATATAACACTGAAAAAATATATAGTACATAATACTAGTGATAATAAGCCACTGTGTTACTGCTTTAGGTATTTACCATATTATACTGTACTGTATAGTATTACCTTAAACCATTCTCTTCCTGTTTACAAAAATCTACTATAAATAAATGCTGAACTTTTTTGCATCAGGATAAGCAAAAATTGAGCATATTTGCAAAGCTATACTTGTAATTTTCAGCAAGTAAAAATTATTAACAACAATGCTATCCTCATTTGTGAAGATCCTCTTTTCCAGAAGAGCAGTGAGCAGAGTGTTTGCAATCTGCTCACTAGAGGGGGATAGATACTAAAAAGGCTGCCTTTTCAAGCACAACTACACTGATTTTTTTTTTGTGCAGGTACTTATAACTACACTGAATTTAGTGTCACGAATCTGGCTCAGGCTGGGGGAGTCTGGATGCCAGATATCCCATGGCTGGGCCATCGTTTCACAGATTTTAAGAAAGAATTCCTTATTAGTATATTCACTAAAACTGAGTAATTTAAAATTTTAATTTATGGGCTGGCAAGATAGCCCAGCGGTCTAAAGCACCTCTCAGGGACCGCAGTTCGATCCCCAGCACCACATGCCATGCCAGCCCCTCCCCCCAGGGCGGGCTGAGCTGACCCTACCTCCCCGCAAAAAAAGAATCTGTGATGTGTAGCAAAACACTAAAAAATAAATAAATTAAAAAAACAAAAGTTTAATTTAAAAACATCCACCAAAGAAAAACGAAAATGGTCTAAACTATGAAGAATATTTTAATCAATGTATAATGTACACATATAGGACCAAACATTAATACTAGATTTAACCATGCAAATTGGAAGTAGAACATTTTTTAGCAACAAAAATCCCAATTTCATGTGTTTAACTCAATATTTAGCTTTTTTCTATGCACATGTAGCAATAATAATTTGCCTTTCACTTGATATTATGTAGACTATGAATTAAATATTTATATGTAAGTAATTGAAAATGAAGGAAAGCCTGACCATATCCACTCTTAGTTCCTGAATGAATCTCCTAAAATTCACCTGTTCCTGTTACTTGATTTTAGTTGACTATAGATGCTATTTCCTGAATAAAATCTTTGTCTCTTGCAAAACTTGTTGTTTCAGAAACTGGCATAGGTGGCTGCATCTGGCTCCCATTCTCACAGCCATTGCAGTACAATGAGCTCCATAGAGAGAACACAGGGGCAAATGACAACTGGAGGGGCACTGGGTGACTCTGTGCCTCACTGAGGAAAGCAAGTAAACACGGGCAAAGGAGATCCTACGAAGCCAGGAGACAAGACCTTACTCTATGCATTCTTTGTGCAAACTTGCCGAGAGGAGCACAAGAAGAAGCACCCAGATGTTTCTGTTAACTTCTCAGTGTTTTCTAAGAAGTGCTTAGAGAGGTGGAACACCATGTCTGCTAAAAAAAAAAAAAAAAAAGGAAATTGTTTTTTATTTGAGTGTTGACTGAACCAATTTATTAATGTATTTACATATAAGCTTTAAGCAATGGTCTCATAAATATAGACTACAACTTTATATATGCTAAGCAACTTATTTTCCCCACCAAAATACTTGGGTTAAATAAAGAATTGACAGCATTTAGATTACTTCCTTTTCCTGTTTGTCTTCTTTTTTACGTGAGTCAGTTTAGAAAATATGCAGTTTGATTTATTCCAGGCAGCTTCCTACCACCACCACTGTGTTCATGAGAGCTTATGTAAAGAGGAGCCAATAATGCCTTTGGAGTCAGAAGCAAACCCTGGGTGAGGGGGTAGCTGCCACTTATCTTAGGTTTGTATACTCAAGGAAAGTGCTTCAGAAATGGAACTGTCTCCATCCATCCTATAAACAATCCATTTTATTTTAAAATAATAGCTGCCAGCTCTCCACTTGTAATTCTCCCACATTATAATTCCCTCTGACAGTGGCAATGGGACACCAAGGAAATGATCATCTCTACAAAGTCTTTTTTCCTCCTCACAGACCATGAAAGTGCTAATTTTCCCTTTACAAATGTTACATAAAATCCTGTTTACAAAACTACTCAGCAATTTAAGCCTACCATCCATACAATTAGATGTTCATTTCAGCAAGGTCAAAAGCCAATGATGTAGTCCCTTTGTATACCAGATTCTCGACACAGTACAAGTCGGCAGACTGAAATATACTACTTCAGTCTTCAAAGACCACCACTGGTCAATGTCTGTGAGTCCTTTTAGTATGAAGAAGGCTCAGAGCAGCTCGGCAGGCTCTGCAGCCCTCCTGCCAATTTCAGGCGCACCTACTTCATCAAGGCTGAGTGGCCGAGGCCCAGCAACAGCAGTTTTCGCTTTGGCTCTGACGGTGGTCTTCGGAGTTTGAAGTTCTTGCCACCAGATGGTGGGTTAGCGTCACTGGACAGAATTCTGCGACTAATCTCTATAAAGAGTTCATTTATGCTTATCGCATTTTTTGCACTGGTTCCTACAAAAGTCGCATGAATGGAGTCAGCTTAGTCCTTAGCATCTCTCTCCGTGACTTCTCTGACATCGATAAGATCACAGTTATTTCCTGCAATGGCAGCTGCAGTGTTAGGTGGGCCATGCTGCCGAAGCTCCTTGATCCAGTTTTTTAATGTTGAAAATGTCTCTTCTTTTGTGATATCATAAACAATTATAGCTGCAGCTGATCCTCGGTAGTACATTGGTGCTAAGGCACGAAATCGTTCTTGTCCAACTGTATCCCAGATTAGGAATTTATGTAGCTCATTTTGGTACTGGACAGTCTTGGTCACAAAAGATGTCCCTATTGTTGGGTTGATGTTTGGATTGAAACTGCCTTCCACACACCTCCACACAATGCGTGATTTACCTGCACCTGTACCCCCGGCGGACACACTGCGAGCCAGGAGCACGGCCGCCCGCACCCCAAGCTGAGAAGGGCGGGGCCGGGCCCAGCGCGAGCGTCTGGGCACCGCCGCCTGGCCCAGCCCCTCTGCCAGGCTCACAGAGCCGCGGCCCCTGGTCCCGCGTGGTCAGGCCCGCCCGGCCCTCGCCAGCGGCCCCGAGTTGCCTCAGCAGCCGGCATTCCCTCCCCGGCCTCCGGGAAGCCGTCGCAGCCGGCATCTTGGTACCAAAAAGGAAAATTTGAAGACATGGCAAAAGTTGACAAGGCTCATTATGAAGGAAAAATGAAAACTTACATTCCTCCTAAAGGAGAAAAAAAGGAAGTTCAAGGACCCTAATGCGCCCCAGAGGCCTCCTTCTTTTCTCTTCTGAGTATCACTCAAACATCAAAGGAGAACATCCTGGCCTGTCCATTGGTGATGCTGCAAAGAAACTTGGAGAAATGTGGAATAATACTGCAGCAGATGACTAGCAGCCATGAGAAGAAGGCTGCTGAGCAGAAAGAAAAGTACGAAAAGGACATTGCTGCCTACGGGGCTAAAGGAAAACCTGACGCAGCAAGAAACGGAGGCATCTTTCTCCTCCTCGTCCTTCTTTTCCTTGCTTTTTTCAGCTTTGACGACTCCCATTTTTGCTAGGAAAAAGAAGGAAGAGGAGGAGGATGAGGAAGATGAGGATGAAGAGGAGGAAGAATAAGATGAGGATGAGGAGGATGAAGAAAAGGATGCTGCTGAATAAGTTGGCTGTAGTGCAGTTTTTTTCTTGTCTATAAAGCATTTAACCCCGTATGCAACTCGCTGTCTTTGAAGAAAAAAAAATTGAAATATAAGTCTGTGTAAGATGTATTTTTAGACTGTACAGTGTTTATTTTTTGTACAGTTAACACACTACTGAATGTGTCTTTAGATAGCCCTGCCTTGGTGGTATTTTCAATAGCCACTAATCTTGCCTGGTACAGTATGGGGGTTGTGAATTGGCATGCAAATTTTAAAATTATTTTTAAATTAATTTTATTGAAAAAAATTGCAATGAGACAGCTTCAAAACAGGATAGTGGTAGAGCTACAACAATTAATACAGTGCATATTGTTGTCTTTGTAGTATTCATTCATAACACAAGATGGAGACATGATATCCTGTCCAAACACTATTAGTACAAATATTTCTCTTTATCGAGTTAAGAGAAAGTAGCTATATATCTGTCCTAACCATTTTATTTATGCAAATAAAAATGGTCCTTCATTTATATCACCTTTTTTTTCTAGTTTTTTCAGAGATGGGTATTCCAGTGCCATCAGAAACATTGTAGGTGCATGAATTCAGCAAAGTATTCCAATATAGTCCAATAGTCCACTATAGCAGTGAGCTATCCCCAGGACTGGCAATGTTCAAATCTGATGACTTGAGCCTTCCACAGCTCAGCATATTAACATGGCTTCACTTTTCATAGCACATTTCTACACTTTTCTGCTGGATGGTTAAGACCAAGATAAAGCAAGACCTATATAACAAGAAATGTAACTTTTGTATCTGACAAGGTCAGTCAAGTCCCTTCGGGGCTTACTTGTCCCAAAACCCTGTACTGCACTTTGTAGATCCTTTGTTAGTGTCAGCCATGTGGATGAGTCATGGCCATTGCTTGACCAATTTGCTCTCTGTGAAAGCCTGAGAGAATGTTTTCTCTCCATGTGACTCTCTTTAGACACACTCTACATCATCGATCACTTTCCTCTGTGACCCTATAATCTCCTTGATCAGAAAATTTGGGACACAACTGAATTCCATGATGTTACAGTATAGGTTCTCCTGTGTCCTGAGTCCTCACTGACTTTGAAAGGCCAGGGCCAAAATGTTGGCTGTCGTTGAAGCCCTTCTTTTTCTCTAATTTATGGTCTACAAAGTTAGGTAGTTAACCCTCCAGAAGAGGAGCTGATTATCAATGTGTGCAGGTGGGTTTAATCTCACTATCTGTCTTATTACCAAACATCTTAGGCATAAGATGGAGCATGTATTTTTCCATCAAGTATTGATATTGCATGGAAATTTAAAGCAGGTTCTTGGTGCACATCACAAATTAGCTATACATGGGGATAGTAGTTCGTCATCTTCAGTTGTTTCTGATGCAGTTTATATGAAATAATTTTTTTTTTAACTTTAAGGAAGAGTCTGCAGGGTGTTCAGGGTCTCACTACTAGATCGGACTCATAGTGATCTGCCTGTTTACAGCCTCATAAGAGCTAGGATTACAGGCACATGCCATCATGCCTAGTCTCAACTCCCATCTCAGTGGCCCTGGTAGCAGGGCCAGCATGGCAGGCCCAGGGTTCAAACTGCTGGTGCCTGTGTCTGATTTCAGGTGCTTTATGAAATAATTTTTGTTCTGTTAACTGAATACCACTCTTTAATTGCAAAAAAGCATTGCAACTGTTTTGTTGACATTCTGAATGCTTCTAAGTAAATAAAATTAAAGAAAAGAAATCAGCATAATGTGTGGTAGACAAAGAGACTACTTTCACAACAATATTTTTTACCAGTTTATGTGTCACACAAAACTCTCAATAAAATTTTATTAGAAACCACTCAATTGTCCTGACCTCTAGTGTTTTTAGTTCCTTAAGAAAAAGTGCAACACAGAACTGATGTAGTCACTCTTATATCATATCATGGGCCATAAAGAATAAATGCAACATTTCAATTTTATGGTATTTATATTCTAGTTGGGGAGATGAGACTAAGAGTGTTGCAGGAAAGATGAAAAGGGAAACAAATGAATATTGGGATTAGGGGGTGATCTAATATTCAGTTGTAGATTGTAAGCACTGTGGAAGCTCAGAGAATACAGGAATCAGGATGAGTAGAGAGATGCAGAATGTAGAATGCAGTTCTGAGATGGATTCCTACCATCTGGAGTGAGGCCTGAGCTGCAGTTCGTGTTAAGAAAAGTCAGTTCGCCTGCCTGTTGTATGTAAATAAGGTATTACTGGTCTCTGGATGAAAGATGCGTCATTGAAGATACATTACATAAGTGGGAGGGCACCATTCTTGTTTGCTATTTTACACCATCTCTTATTAGAGGGACAATTAATTTCTCTAGTACAGTCTAGGAATGCTGTGAATGTCAGAGTGAAAAGTGAATTGGCTTTTTCTGCAAATGAACTTTTAACCTGTGCTTCATGAGCATGGAATGAACTAATCTGCCAGAGATAGATAATATATAAAATATGCTGAGTGACAGTATTTAATGTCTGGAGTTGAGGTTAAAATTATATGAAATATGAGAAAAAACACACATGGATATGCTTCTTGAAAGATCTAGAATAGAAGTGTGCACACACAAAATTCTGAAAGTTAGGAAAAATTTTAAGGAGTTAGGAAAATGGATCATTATGGCCACTCTCTCACCTCCATATTTTCTTAATAAAACTAGTAAAATCCTGTTTTGATTAAAATAGGAAAGCTACAGTGTAAATTACAATGCAGGGTTAGCCAGACATTTCAAATGCCTTACAGATTGTGAAACTATACTCTGACTTTAATTTTGTTATGCTATATGATCAGCACTGGATTTAGGCCATGCATTCTTTTAAATTGGAAACTTCTTTTCAGCTAAATTGTTCCTGCAGGCTATTAGAATAGCTAGTTCCCTCATCATATGGGTCTCACAAAGTCAACTCTTTTTTGTAGGCCTTAGTACATGCATTTAAATTTTGTAATCAGGTAATCACATTTTCCAGCCTTGTAGGTTATGCAAAATATACAAAAAGGTTTATCCGAGGTATATCATTTAGTTATAATTTACTACACTGTGCACAAAACACTTTAGAGGCATAATCATTTAACATTATTGTTTACCATGATATTAGAGACCAGTCTCTGGATTAAATATTAATCATCACATTCATAGTAGACAAACCATAGCACACTGAAACTTTATGAAATATTAATAGAGCTTATTATGATACAAGAAACACTTATTTGAGAACTGTGTTTATATGTGGTAGCAGCTACTAGTAATTTTCTGTCTTCTGTGGGTAGATTTCCATTTCTGGTCTCCATTTTCTTATCTGTACAACAAGTAGGTTGAACAAGGTAATCTAAAATTATCTGCTACTCTGAAACTATGATTGAAGTATAATAGCTCCTTCAACATAACTTAGGTATATGAATAATTCTGAAACTATCTTTGTATATTAGTTTTGAAAAAAGAGTCAGTTTCTGAGTGAAAATACATGACTTATTTTTCATATTACACATCAAAACTGTACAAGTTGAGATCAATCACAAGGCAATAGACAGAATAGCACAAAATAGAATGGCACAGAGACCAACATTAAAAATATTTTTTTATACACTAATAATAAGCTAGTGGAGAAACAAGTCAGGAAACAATATCATTAATGATAGCTCCATGAAAAATTCAGGAATCAACCAAACCAAGAAGGTGAAAAACCACTAGAACAAAAAATTTCAGCATGCAGAAGAAAGAGACTGAAGGTGACACTAGAAAATGTGTCCTTCTTTGCTCATGGATTGGTAGAATTATTGGTAAAATGCAATATTACTAAAGGTAATCTACAGTTGCAATATAACCCTCATCAAAATTATAGTGACATTCTTCATAGAATAAGTAAGAAAAAATTAAAATTGCATATGAAAACAGAAACAAAGTGTTCTTATTCAAAAAGAGCAAGACTTGGAATTGTAATGCTTCAGTATACTATAAAGCCATAATAACACAAATAGCATGACAGTGGCACAAAAATAGAGGCACAGAGAGATAGAATAGAAGAGAAAACACAAAAACAAATGAATACAACTACAACCATCTGATTGTTGATAAAGGACCGGGAACTTGCTATTGGAGAAATCAGCCTCTTTGATAATTAGGAAAAAGAATATCTTACATGTAAAAGATTGAAACTAGATCCCTATCTCTTATCTTGCAGAAAAAATTAATTCAAAATGAATCAAAGATCTTGGTGTAAGACATGCAACTTTGAAACTGCTGGAAGATGAAATGGGTAAAACTCTCAGAGTGAGAAGCACTTTCTTTAATAGGATCCCAACACCATAGGACATGTCAGAAAAAAAAAATGAAAAAATGAGACTACATCAAATTAAAAGGGTTCTTCTCAGCAAGGAATCACCAGAGTGAAGAGAAGGTCTAGAGAATGGAAGAAACTTCACCATCCACTTGTTAGGTTAATATATAGAATATATAATGACTCTAAAACTTAACACCCCAAAATCAAAGATTCCAAACTATAAATGGGCAACGAAATTGAGCAATCACTTCTCAAAAGAAGTGCAAATGGCCAGTAAGTATATGAAAACATGTTTAATATACTTAGCCATTAGGGAGATGCAAATTAAATCTCCATCTCATCACTATCAGAATGGTTATCAGGAAGAATACAAAAAAAATGTGGGTTGGGGAGATAGTTCAGTGATATAAACACCTGCCTGGCAAGTCCAAGGTCCCAAGTTTGATCCCTGGTACCACACACTGTGCAAGCCCTGAAACCCTGGCCATGTTGTGCTGGCCCTAGCGTCTGGTGTGGTGGAGCATGCCTATAATCCCAGCACTAAAGGGAGGCTGAGATAGGAGGATCACTATGAGTTTAAGCTGTGTAATGAGACCCTGCATCAAAAAGAAACAAAGAAATGCTAAAGAGTATGTAGAGGGAACAGGAACCCTTCCACACTGTTGGTGGGAATATAAATTATGTAGTCACTGTCTTAGTTACTGTTTTTTGTTGCTGCGCCGAACTCTGTCTTAGTTATATTCCTCTCACTTAGACACAATACTTGCTAGTTACAAATTAAAGGAGAGGTTTATTTTGACTCACAGTTTGTAGTTATTTCAGTTCATTGTTGGCTGGCTCCAAGGCAGGGGGGTACAGTATAGAAGCATGAAGAGAACTGCTCATGGCATGGAAGCAGGAAAGAGGGACACTGAGGGGCAATGGAAAGAGATAGACCCTTTCAGGCTGTACTCTCAGTGAGCCATCTCTGATCATGCTTCAACTTCCAATATCACATTTAGCTACAAAGTCATCAGTGCTGATGAGTATCATTGATGAGACCTCATATCCACGGTTCCACAGAGCCCCATCTATGAGCATGTGAGGTTTTGGGGAAACATCTAAATAGGAAACATAACATTTCTCCTTAATATCCAAAAGACTCTTGCCAGTCTGTGCAAAAGGCATTCAGGTCATCTCTAAGAGTTGACAAAGTCTTAACTGTTCCAGCACTGCTTGAAAGTCAAGTTCAAAGTCTTTGATTTTTTAAAATTCATTTTATTGAGTAAAAAAGATGAAAGACCAATGAAACAGTTTCCAAACAGGTTAGTAGGACAGTTACAATAATTAATACATTGGATACTGTCATCTTCATAGTAGTTATTCAGAGGACAAGATGTAGATAAGACATCTTGTCTAAACAATGTTAGTACCAACTTTTCTTCTCATTGAACTAAGAGAAAGTAGCTGTGTATTTACCCTAACTAATATATATATATATATATATATATATATATATATATATATATATATTCCATAACAAAATAGTACTTTATTTATTTCCCTCTTTTTTTCTTTTGTCAGAGATGGGTATTCCATTGCTGTTAGAGAAGCTGTATTTGTAGAAGCTTTTAAAGGACCTTTCCATATTTGATGGCAGTCCAAAGATTGTAGGTACTTTTGAAGGAAATCTCTTAGCTTAAAGAACCTATAAAGGGGCCTGCTAGATAGCTCAGCAGAATAAAACATCTACTTAGACAGATCCAATAATGGGGGTTCAATCCCAGCGTGCTGTGCCAGCCCCACCCCGGGGCTCACTGAGACTGCAACTGAAGCTGGGCACAGCGGCACTCCGGAGGTTGAAAACTGGAGGATCGGGGAGGGTTGCCGTGAGCCTAACCTGTGCAGTGAGGCCTTGCGTGCTCTGTACTAAATACCTAAAAAAGAGGAAAATAAAAGAACCTATAAAACTGAAGTGAATGTTAAACCCTTCCAACATATCATGGAACAGAATAAATATTCCCATTCCAAAGGTAGAAACAGTGGGGTAAAAGGATGGGAGTAAAGCAAGATAAAAATCCAGCAGGTATAGATTAGATTCCATAGTTCCATGTCCATCACCCAAGGCAATCTGTGGCAATCTGTAAACACCAAAGGTCTTGGGTGTCCCTGCCCCTCCAACATTGATGGTGTTGGCTGTAAAACTCATGCACTTTTTTGGGGGCTGGTTTTGTTCACTCCTTTCAGATTTCCTCAGAGGGTTCGCATTTCTAGCTTTTTCAACTTCCTGGGGTCCTCACTACAGTCTTTTCATCCTCACAGCTTCACATACTGCCTCTAAAGAGTTCACTTCCTGGTCTTCCAGGTCCTATGCTAAAATTGAATGGATGCCTTCCTGACCCTACAGGTCTTGAATGTTGCATGTGCCTAGGTTATGAGCATATAGATGACACTAAGATCTACTGTTTGCTAGAGCAGTAGTTATATGTTTTTGCATCTTTCCAGTAGTTGTAAAGGCCTCTTTGTGCCCGAATGGGTGAGCATTGCGAATTAAACAAGGAGGAATCAGTTCTCATTCTCTGCTGCCATTTTGGAGCATGGTATCTTCTCAAAGCAGTCTTTTACTGATATAATTTTGAACTTGAAAATAGTGGGGTCTTACTAGTTCCTCACATTCTCTCAAGGCATTTTTTATTGTCCAGATATAAAGTACTTAGCTTCTTTTTGTCATTACTCTTTTTAGCAATAGGCTCTCCTGCACCTTAACAGGCTTCACATTTACTGGGCTTTCTTTTTGAGCTGAACTCAAAACTATTAAAATCATTCAACTGTGAAGTTTGCTCCTGATTCTTAACTCAGATCTGACTGAAAGCTCCTTGCAATACCCATGCCTTTTCCTCAATATTATGATACCTGAAAGTTCTCTCACAATATTAGCCCATCACTTAATTTCAGTCTCCAACAAAATCTTAGGACAAGACCAAACTGCAGACAAATTTTGTGGCAGGAGTCAAAATGACAATAGAGTCCTTCTTTCCAACTGAAATCTCTTCAGCCTTGCCTTTATTTGCTGGATTACTGCCAACATTTTAGTCTTCTGAGTTCTGTCATGCTCTGCTTGTAGCATTGTAGGGCTGCTTCTCCAATTGGCATCTCCAATCCATTCCAAATTCCTCCTGTGAGGCAGTTCTTCTTTTTCTTTGTCTTTTTGAGACAGGGTCTCACACTGCAGTTCAGACTGGCCTTAAGCTCACTTTGTAGCTCATGCTGGTCTTAAAGTCACAACAATCCTCCTGCTTCAGCCTCCCGAGTGCTGGGATTACAGGCACGCCCCACCACTGTGAGGCAGTTCTGAAGGATTCTGAACCACAGAGTCGGGAGTCACAGCAATGACCCCAAGCCTTGCACCAAAATCTACATGTTATTTTCTTGTTGCTAGGACACAACACACCGACACACACCACTTGGAGAAGGAAAGTTTTATTTTGGCTTACAGTTTCTAGGTTTCAGTCAACAGTTGACTGTCTCCAATGCAAAGCAGACAGAGTGACAGCAAAGGAGAAAGAGCCTGTGATATGGAAGCGGAAAGCAGAAAGTGACTAAGGGAGGAGGGAATGAGGTACCACCTTCTAGGCTAAATCCCTTGGTGACCCGGACTGTACTTCCAATATGACATTTACCTATGAAGTAATCAGTGAACTAAGCCATGGATTAATATCACACCTCTATGGTTCAAGTACCACTTCAAAACCACACTTAAGAACATAAAAGGCTTTGAGGGGATATCAAGATATAGACCATAATGGCCACTATGGAAATGAGTAGGAATGTTATTTAAAATTCTGAAGTAACTACCAAAGCTATGGTAGTTAGCTATGCCACTGTTTATTAAAGTTATTCTATACCATAGTGCAGTGATATCTGTATACTGGTATTTATTGGGTCACAATTGACAATAGTCAAATATGAAACCAACCTATGTGCCCATGAACAGATGAATATCCCTGAAAAGCCTCACGTGTTCATAGGTAGGGTTTTAATGAAATGGCTGGATCGTTGATGTGTGATAACTACATTGGCTTAGGATAGGTCTGAGTGTGGAATATGGAAGTCCCACCCTGGGTTGGGTGGTACCAGTCAATAAACTTGTAGCTGCATGGAACATAAAAGAAAAGATAGAAGGAAGGCCAGGCTGCTGTTCACTTCTTTTTGCTGTCTTCTGCCTGCTTTGCTATGGACTGTTTCTCTTCTCCCATGCTGTCCTGCCTTTTAGCTAGCTGACTCTGGACTGAGTCATCTACAAACTATGAGCTAAAATAAACCTTTCTTCCTTTAAGTATGTATTCAGAGAAAATGAACTTAGAAGGATATCTTCACATCCACATTCATTTTAGCTTTATTTGGAATAGCGGAGATATAGAATTATTCTGCATCTAGCAATGAATGAATAAGGAATATTATATACAAGCAATGAAATATTAGTCAACAACAAGAAGGAAAGATGTGTTTCCACCAGACAATATGAATGAATCAAGAAGGTAGCACTCCAAGTGAAATAAGCCAGGCTTACAAAGGCACACACTTCATGTTGTTATTTTTATGTGGAGTCTGAAAAAGTGAAACTCATGGAAACTGGTAGTAGAATGATAATTGTCAGGGAATAGAGGGAAGGGATGTAGGGAGAAGGGGACAATATCGATCAAAGGGTACCAAATTTACTTATGTAGGATGAAGAAGGTCTGGAGATCTAATATACTGCATGATTATAGTGACTATGTTTAATAGTATTGCATATTAGAAGTTCATTAAAAGGATACTGCATACTATTACAAATCTGTTAAAAGAGTTATTCATCCTGAAGTAGAATGCAATAAACTGTACAAGAAAATGCAAATGTTAATAATATCCCCAAAATCTTTGCAGGGAATGTAAAACTTCAGTATAACTGGTTTTGGCAAGTTATTGAAGCATTTATTTGTAAATACGTTATCTAAGGTATTATACAAGACCTACATGTATAAAACATTATTAATCAGAAGAGAATAATCTAGATTATAAATTAAGAAAAAAAGAGTTGGTCTTAAGCTTTCTCAGTATATTCACAAAAAGTGATATGTTAGCGGCTGAATATATATATATATATATATATATATATATATATATATATTTTTTTTTTTTTTTTTTTCAGAACTGGGGACTGAACTCAGGCCCTTGCACTTGCTAGGGAAACACTTATTCCACTGAGCCATCTCCCTAGCCCCTGCTGCTGAATATATTAATAGCTCGACTGTGAATTCCACAATAAAGCCAATATGTATTTATAGCTTATGTATATGATATTAATGCATATATAAACACATATATCAAAATGATATATAGCTCACCTTAAATTATAAAATTTTTGATAAGTACAGCTAAATAAAATTGGGAAAAATTAATTAAATTTCTCTCATTTTGTGTGATTTAAAAATCACTAATAATTTTTTGCTTGTCTTGATGTAAGTGACAAGATGATGTGTCTATGTTTTTGTCTATGTTATGGCTTGATAATTTGAAAAAAAGTCAGTGAATTTTGTGAAGTTAGCATGAGTAATTTTAGGTAGGATCTTTTTTTTTTTTGGTACCAGGGATCGAACTCAGGACTTTGCACTTTCCATGTAGGTCCTCATGTCACAGAGCTATTTCACTGACCTCATTTTAAGTATGAGATGGTGAGAGAATATTCCAGTTGAGATAAAGACAGTGACAAATAAGATGAATGAACAATTTGAATTAGGTGTTTGAAACTGCAACAAGTTCCTCAGCAGCAAATGCATTACTGTAAAAGGGAAATAAAATTCTATTGTCAAACCTAAGTCCCTGTGCATTCATATCACTTATCTGCAGATAAAAGCTTTTGGTTTTAGTCTGGGGAAGAGATATCACTGAGAATTCTTCATTGGATGTGTTCAACAGAGTGGTATAGCACATATCTTTGCGCAGAAACTATTCTGAACTAAGTTTTATTGACTTAAAAATCATAGCATGTAAAGTATATATACATAGTAGTAGGAGAGAATCTTAATGCTTGATGTAAAGTTTCTGTAGAAGTCTGCTATTTCAGAATTGAATATTTTTCCTTCCCTTTCTTCCTCCCTCCTTCTCCCTTTCTTTATATTCATGTGTGTGTGTGTGTGTGTGTGTGTGTTTGTGTGTGTATTGGAATGGTGAAAAATCTAACTGCGTACTTATTAACAGACTTCAGATTTTGGTTATTTCAGAATTGCATTACATTTATTTCTACTTTTCCAAGCCTTGCATTCTAGCTTTTATTTTGTGGCATGATGATATTTCTTCTTTGGATTTTACCTGAGTTGACAAGCATGAAATGAATTTCTTATTGCATTTTACTATTATTAGGAATGCTTGCAGTTCAATATTACTGATTAGTAACAGTCACCACTCTTGGGACCAACAATGGGTGCTGTGAAAACCACTCATGACCCTTTAATTCCATCAGCTGCTCTGAGTGTTTTACATTAACGGTTTACAGCTGAGTCTCTTGCCAAACACCACCGCTCTTAGGAAAAAGAGTAGTCTCAGGCCAGATCCCAGCCCCTCCCTAATGCAGACTGTATCCAATGACAGGTCAGTGTGGAGACAGAAGGGCCAGATCCCTTTGAACAATTCTGAAGGGCTATACCACTTCAGTGACTCCCTTAGGCTTCACAGAAGCTTGGCTGACTGGTTACAGCCACATGAGGAAAGAGGGTTGTTAACCTTTTTTTTTCTGCCAGATCTGCTGCTCTTTCTCCATCACAAGTGTTATTCCTTACAGCAATTTCCAAGAAACCTCTTTTATGCTAATCTCAACCTTAAACTCTGTTTCTCTGGAAGAGATCAAATGCAGGATTCCTTCCCATTTTACTGTGTGAGATTCCCTGATGCTTACATTAAGCCTCTAGTAGAACGAACCCTTCTATAAGGGAGAAAATGGCTCTCTAGAATCTCAACTCATTAAATTCCATGTTTGTATTTTCACTGTAGTGTATGGTGGCATTTGTTTCTTTATTATTTATTATACTAAATCATTTATTGTAGTATTTTTTAAATTCAGTCACAGCCACATGACAATTAACCTCTTCCTTCAGCCAGATCTGTTCCTTTTTCTGCCTCATGGGTGTTATTCCTTAGAGCCTTTCCCAAGGAACCTCTTTAATGCTAGTCTCAACTTTAAAGTTTATTTCTCCAGAACTGATCAAATGCAGGACTCCTTTCATTCAACTGTGTCAGATTCTCTGGTACTTACATTGGGCTTCTGGTAGAATGAAACCTTTTATTTTTCACTACAGAATAGTCCTTTATATCCCTCTTCTTTGTTTTGTTTTGCCACAAATAGGTGTTTCATTACTGTTAGAGAAGCTGTATTTGGAGAACTTTTTAAAGGACCTTTTCATACTTGACACCAGTCCAAATATTGTAGGTACTCGAATTCAGCAAAATAACCAAATATAGCCCAATAGTCCATAGAAAGAACATTTCTGGAAGAGTAAATATTGGCTCCTTTGAATCCCAAGTCTTTATTTTTCAGGGGAATAATTTAATTCGTATTATGATTTTCATTATTTTAATTTTCTATACAATTGCAAAAAAGTTTCAGTGGAACTTTGTTTTTTAAAAATTACTTTTACTTTGAAAAGTAAAAGCAAAGAAAGAACAAAGATCAGAAATAAAGAGACAGGGCAACGTATAACAGTACAAATGGTACAGATTTTCAAACCAAGAATAGCAAGATTTCAAGCAAGATTAACAATAGTTGATGTATTGCTTATTTTACCATCAAATCTTTTGCTCAGATTAGCAGATATAGTTTTTTAAATTAATTTTTTGAGAGACAAATAGCAATGAGACAGTTTTAAAACCAATTAGCAGGACAGTTTCTATAATTAATACATTGGATATTGTGATATTCATAGTGGTTATTCATAGTACAAGATGCAGACAGAATATCCTGTCCAAACACTGTTAGTACAAATCTTTCTTCTCTTTGAGTTGAGAGAAAGTAGCTACATATCTATCCTAACTATTGTGTATATACAGATACAAAATGGTCTTTCATTTGTATCCCCTTTTTTGTTTATTTTTTCAGAGATGGATATTCCCTTGCCATTCAAATGTTATAGGTGTGTGAATTCAGCAAAGTAATCCAATGTAGTCCAGGAGTCCATAATAGTACTGGCTTATCCATAAGCCTGGCAATGTCAGAAGTTGTTGACTTGAGCCTTTTACAGCTCAGCATATTAATGTGGCTTTCCTTTTTTTTAGATAGATTGAGTCATTTTACTTTTGGATTAAGTATAGATAGTATGAGACATTGGGATTTTATAGGATATAGAGAAGCCAATAAATCCAGAATACACACTCATCTATAACACACACACATGGATAGAGTCTGCCAAAAAATGTATACATACTTCAGTATTTCCATGCTAATAAACACATGAAAATTAATAAGCAACATTTTGAGCACCTCTTGTAATTGTAGAGACCAAAGGTAATTGGTATTAATGTCATGATGTATCAATAAATGGCCTGTAGTTCTGCTTTTTGGTTATATCTTTCCTTGATTTTGGATTCAGCATAACTTGCCTACAGAAATGATTTTTGGAAGGACTGCTTCCTTTTCAATTTCATTGAAGAGTTTGAGGAGTGTAAGGACTATATCTTCTATAAATTTCTTGTAGAATTCAGCTGTGAATCCATCAGGACCTGGACTTTTCTTTGTCGGTAGGCTTTTTATTACGCTTTGTATTTCGATGGCTATTATTGGCTATTGAGAGTTGTTATATCTTCTTGGTTCAATTTTGGTAATTTGTACCTTTTGAGTAATCTGTTCATTTCTTCTGTTCTGTGAGCATAAAGATTCTTGAAGTAACTATTGATAATCTGAACTTCCATTGAGTCTGTGGTGATTTCACCCTTTTCATCCCTTATTGCATGTACTTGAATTTTTTCTTTCCTCTTTTTGATGAGGTTGGCTAGAGGCTTATCAACTTTATTTAGTCTTTCAAAGAACAAGCTTTTTGATTTGTGGATTCTTTGAACTGTTTTCTTCATCTAAATTGAATTGATTTTTTGCTCTAATATTTATGATTTCTTCCCACCTTTGCGCTCTATGTTTCATTTGCTCTTCTTTTTCTAGTTGTCAGAGGTACAACATTAGAGTGTTTATTTGTTCCCATTCTATTTTCCTAATGTGTGAGTTCATAGCTATGATTTTTCCTCTAAGAACTGCTTTCATCACATCCCATATATTTTGGTAAGTTGTGCTTGAATTTTCACTGAATTGTAGATATTGAATTTCTTGTCTAATTTTTTCTGTGACCCATTGATTGCTGAGTAGGGTGTTGTTTAATTTCCATGAATTTAGCAGTTTTTCTGATTTCTCTTGTCATTTAGTTCCAGTTTCATTGCACTGTGGTCAGATAATATGCATTGGATAATTTCTGTTTTCTTGCATATACCTATGCATGACCTCTGAACTAGTATGTGGTCTATTTTGGAAAATGATCCATGTGCAGCAGAAAAAAATTCATTCATCTGTGGTTGGGTAGAACACTCTGTATATGTCCACCAGGTCCATTTGTTCCAAGATCTGGTTCAGTTCTGCTACTTCCTTGCTAATTTTTTATCTGGTTGATCTATCTTTTTGATATAAGGGGGTGTTAAGGCCTCCTATTAAGATTGTGGTCTTAGATATTAGGTATTTCATGTCCATTAAGATTTGTCTTACATAGTTGCGTGCTCCTGTGTTTGTTGCATAAATATTTATGAGTGTTTCCTCTTGCTCTTGAATTTTTCCCCTGACCAATATATAGTGGCCTTCTTTGTGCTGTTCGATCCTTCTTGGTTTAAAGTTGAGACTGTCTGAGAACAGAATTGCTACTCCTGTTTTTTTGGGGGGTGCTGGGGCATGTAGTATTGTTTTCCATCCTTTGACTTTTAGCCTATGAATGTCTTTTTGTGTTAAGTGTGTTTCTTGTATATAGCATATTGTTAGATTTTTGTTTCCTAATCCACGGTGCCAGTCTATTTCTCTTAATTGGTGAATTGAGCCCGTTTACATTGATGGTTATAATTGAAATGTATTGACTTATGTTTGTCATGATATTTACCTGCTGTTGTTTATTCCTTTGTAATCCTGTGTTTAATTGCCTGTTCTGTTTAGTGAGTTCCTTCTGTTCTCATTCGTGGAGTTCTGATCATTTTGGTCTCTCTCTAGAACATCTTTCAGCAGCCTGTGTCGGGATGGCTTTGTCATCATGAAATTCTTTAGTTGTTCTTTGTCATGGAAGTATTTTACTTCTCCATCAAACTTGAAAGAGTTTTGCAGGGTATAATAATCTGAGCTGGAATTTGGTTTCGTACAGGACTTGAAGAACTCTGCTCCATGCTTTCCTTGCCTTCATGGTTTGGGTAGAGAAGTCAGCTGTAATTCTGATGGGTTTTCCTTTGAATGTGATCTGCTTCTTCTCTCTAGCAGCTTTCAGTATATTATTTTTGTGTTGGACTTCTGGTATCTTGACTATTATATGTCTGCATTTTTACTTGGGTTTAAGTTATTTGGTGTTCTGTATGTTTTGGTTACCTGAATGTTGGATTGTTTCCTCATATTTGGGAAGTTTCTGTGATTACTTCTTCCCAAATTCTTTTTTATGTCATTTGTATTGACTCCTTCATTCTCATTGATGCCAGTTAATCTCACATTGTTCATCCTAGCATCATCTTGCAGGTGATGGATTATTTTTTCCTGTATCCTCGTTGTTTTTAAGAGATCCTTCCTCACCTTTTCACTAGCTGCACCAGCGTCTTCAAGATCTGAAACTCTGTCTTTGCTTTCAGTCAAATGGTTTTCCAGAGTCGTGATCGATATTTTTAGTTCTTCTACATCTCTTTGACTCTGTTTCATGCGTTCTATTTCTTTTCTGTATTGCTCATTCAAGGAATCCATCATATTTCTGATCTCTATTTTTTTTTATCCATGTCTTCTTTAGTGGTAGTTATTAATTCGTTTTCTGCAGTTTCTTCCAAGTTGGGTTTCCTCTGGATATTTCCAGACTTGTTTGTGTATTTGAGATGCTATGATTTCAAAGAATTCTTTTTTGATTTCAGAAATTATTTCTGCTTTGAGTTCCTCATGACCTTTCTGCTGTTGTTTCTTTGCTTCAGATGCTGTTAATTCATATGTTTCAGCTGGAATAGTGCTCTCAGCACTTGTTCTGGGTGAGCATTTGTTTTCCCCTAGATGTATCTGAATTTGATTCATTATTTCAGATGCTATGTATTCAGATATTTCTTTTTTTATTTCAGGAATTAATTCTCATGTGAGTTCCTCTATACCTTTCTGCTGTTGTTCCTTTGTTTCCGTATCTGTTAATTCATTCATTTCAGCTGAGCTAGTGTCCTCTGCACTTATTCATGGACTCGAGGCCTGAGATTGCATTTTTCTCCTCATCTTTGTCATTTTGTATAGCATTGACCTTGGTGTAGAGCTGTGGTGCAGCTATAACCTTAGCATGTAATGAGATTCAGGTGCCAGTCTATTAAGTTTGAGATTATGCAGTTGTGCCTGGCCTGGATTGAGCTGTTGTGTTTAGTTCCTTTTTCTGCAGCTCCTGTGGTTCCCTTTGTTGGTTCCCTGCCGAGCTGTGCTCAGTCTGGGGCCCTTGGGTGGGACGTAGTACTGCTGGGAAATGTCTCTCCCATGCAGCGGGCCTGGAGCTCTCAATCTCTGGCCAAGCTGAGTTGGGTCTGGGGCCGCAGGGTGGGACCAGGGACCACTGTGAAATGTCTCTCTGGCACAGCGGGCCTGGAGCTCTCACTCACAGGCTGAGCTGTGCTGGGTGTCTGGAGTGTTTTTTCATGTACCGATTTGCCTTTTGTATTTATTCCTCTGAGAACTGTGTATTCATCTCAGATGCCCATTTTTGAATTGGGTCCTTAAATTTTGTGACCCTAATGCTTTTTCATTCTTTATGTATTCTATATAGAAGACCTTGATTTGAGTGATTATTGGTTAAGAAATTTTCCACATTTGTGGATTGTCTTTTTACTCTGTTGATGTGTAGAAACTTCTCAATAAGAGGAGGTTCCAGTTGTTGATTCTTTCAAGTATTATCTATGTGATTTTATTTTTGTTCATGAACTCTTTGGCTACCCCTATGTCTTCAAGAGTTCCTCCTACTTTCTATTCCAAGAGATAGTGTTTCCTTTTTAAAGTTTAGATCCTTAATCCATTTTGACTTTATTTCAGTGCATGGTGATTGACCTGGGTCAAGTTTTAACTTTTGGCATATAGAGAGCCAGTTTTTTCCGGCAGCATTTGTTAAAGAGGCTATCTATCTTCCAGTAAGCATGTTTGACCCCTTTGTCAAAGATAAGGTGGCTGAGTGTGTTTGTAGTTATATTTGCACCTTCTAATATGTTCTATTATCCTTAGGTCTGTTTTTGGCCAGTACCATGCTGATTTTATTACAGTAGCTATATTTTCAAGTCAGGGTGAACCTGTCTTTAAATTCCATATATGTATTTTTCACTCTATTGTGTAGTAACATGTTTATTACTTAATAAATTAAATTATTTATTGTATTTATTAATTACTGTATTATCATTTTTACTTGATATATTACAATTGATATGATTTTATGGTCTTGGACTAAAATGACTCTTTACTTTTCTCAAACATCCTTAAAGCTTTAATCTTTCTTTTAACATATTGGATTGTCTTTTAAAAATTATAACATACTGCTCACTGTTGTAGAAATTACCCCTCACAGCTCCTAGCTAGTGTACCTAGTTTCTTAGTTGCCCCAATAATAGTTCCTGCTTTAGATCTGGTTGCTCATACCTCTTAGAAATGGCTGGATACTGTGATACATGGTTGTTTGCTATAGTGCGCATCATATAAATCAATTCCAAATTGATAATCATTATGACTGTTTACTTCCTAATTGCTTATCCAGTATAAGCCCTGGCTCACTAGAGATCAGGGCCTGATATTTTGGGAGTGATCCTGATCAGTGCCCCTCAATGTAAATAAATCTGCCTCCAAACCTTGGATCTTGCTTTGGTGTTTCTTCTTGCCATTGCAGCTAGTGCACCAGCTTGGGAGACGGATTGTGCTGACCTCTTTGGTCACCAGTTGTGGCCCTGGAAGTCAGAGCAAGGACCTCTCCAGGTCCTGTTGGAAAGGTCCTTGATATTTCTCATGGAGGAGGATACAATCCTCTGCCTGTCTGTTTGTCTGCCATCCCACTTGATTCTTGTAAGATTGCTGGGGACACCCCAGTTAGTCAGCATATCAGTTCAGTTCAGTTTGAGCAGAGGAGGAGCTTGATCATCTCTTGTTATTTAAGGCCACCCTCAAAGGAAGGGAGTTGGAATGTTTAGCCTCTTAAGTGCCTGCTGAGTGAATGTGTGAGTGAACTGAACAGAATAAGCAATAGGCTGCTCCATCTGTGCACCAAGACTGGAAAGCACTGGTGGTGGTGGTGGCTGATTGGGCCCTCACCTGTGGTTCTGTAGTGATAGACATATGACATAACCAAGGCCTGGTACCTTCCTTAGCTAAGTTGCACCTAAGTCTCTTGAGGGCCACAGCCATGTGGGCATGTGAGTGGTCTCTCCATGAAGGGAACTGACACTTTGTCTGTTGTACCATCCTTCAAGAGTTAACAGCATAGACAGTAGGGAGATAGATTGGAAACTAATTAGCTAAAACCCACAGTCCCAAATTGCAGGAAAAGGACATTTTGTGGAATTAAAAATGAAACCAAATCATTCTCTATGTCTAGCAAAAAAAAAAAGGAAAAAGAAGCTCATTCTTCCTGGGAGTTCCACCTTGTTACCATTATTGGCTACCACAGCTGCTGTCATCTATAGCTTAATTCCCTACTCCCAACTCATCCACTTCTAGCCAATTGAACTGGTTAGTCAGATAGTCATTACTTGCATTTGGCTACAGAGACTCTTCATCCAGAGCCTCCTGTTTAAACATCTACCTTTGTCAGATGGCATCATCTAACACCTGCCTGAGATAACTGTCAATAATTCCTTCTAAATTCCACATTTTGACCAAGGAAAAATCTTACTGTCAGGCGTCTCTAATGAGTTGTGATCCGTTGGGCCTGAATAGATAGGACAGACCAAACTCTATCAAATTTGGCCCTCAAGAGCACATGCTCCTTGCTAAACTGGGTCAAATCTGTGACTCTTCTGGTAGACAGTGAACAGAATTCTCTACCTTCAAAAGTTCTCTCTGTCAAAAAGATATCATCACCGGGGCAGCTGGGAGTCTTGCCTTTTACCTCCTCTACCAGGCACAGACTTTCAGCCTTCACATCAAACCAGTCAGCCTCACTCTTGTTTATTCCTGCACGTGCAACTTTGGCTGTTCTCTGAGAGTAAAATTATGCCTGCATCAGCCTGAGATGGATAACAGTAATTCTACAGTTTTGAAAACTCTCCTCCCAAAGAGATAGACTAACACCTCACCTCTGCACTTGGATGTCATCCATGCTGCCTCAGTGTGACCTCCATTGCTATAAGATGTCAAGGAAAGCACAAACTGGCATCTAATCACACATCAGCCAGGATGACTGTTAATCACCTTGGGCAAGAAGTCTGCAATCAGCAAGGCAGAAAAGATGTCTTCCTTTGCTTGTGAGTTGCTCCAAAAGCCTCCTTAACTGGGAAAATCCTGAGACAAAAATCCAGCTCACTTGGACTCAATTGTCATAAGGGGTTAAAAATTCTCTCACGTTGGCTCAACACCTGTGTGACAAGATAGATATCCTAGTTGTCAAAGCAAAGACAATCTGAGAGGCTCCCAGATTCAGCTCATACCAGAATGGCTTTATCCTGTTATGCCCAAGGACTCTGAGTCTGACCTTCCTCCTCTTACATTCATCAACTCCCAGCTGCTCAGCCATCTGTGATGCCATCATTGCTCATTCTGTTTCTTGTACCACAGCCTCCTGCTAATACTGAAGAATGCCACTGCATCTTAGATGGGGCCTGTGGCTGGTTAAAGTAAAAAGTCCCTGCTATTGTAGTTGATCCTGATGCTTGAGTGAACAATTCTCTCCTGAGCACATCCAAACTGGAACTGTAATATCAAGGAGGGCCATGAAGCCTTTGACCACATGGCTCTCTTGTTAGGCCTCAGAGAGTGAGGCAAGAAGCCAATAAACTTGTCTAAAGTTAATTAACTTACACATAGGAGCTCCCACTGAAAATAAATTCTGCCAAAGCAGATCCTGTGAGATTGAAGGACACTTTGTCAAACATGAATTCTTGCACATGCTTGAGTGCCTCATTCCTCTCCTGGGATGTGACCAGCCTCCCTCACACTTAAATCTACTATCCCAGACATGATATTGACTCTGACAGTAACCTGAAAGGAAAAAAAGAACCTATATAAGCCTGAAATGCCTGAAAACCATAACCCTGAATCTTTGAGATTCATTTTCAGAAGTGTGGACAAAGGACTCACCCCTAGGACTTGCTATCAATCATGCCCTTTGCTTAGTTCTGTCCCAAGGAAATTGCCACCTGTATCCAACAGTACACCTCTCCTGCATGTAAATCCAGTGCTTCCACAATTATACAATTAACTTTGTCTCAGATCTATCTATCATCTATCTATCTATCAATCTATCTATCTATCTATCTATCTATCTATCTATCTATCTATCTATCTATCTA